>JARHVA010006084.1:0-95000 GCA_037957365.1 Torreya grandis | reverse complement strand
AAAAGTAGTGAACAACCTAAGAATGATGGATTCCATAAGCCTAAAATGACAAAATTAACACAAAGATGGGTCAAAGTGAATGAGATAGGTAACAAGGATAAAGAAGAAAAAATAAAATCAATAAAGTAATAATCATAGTTTTAACAAAGTACTAACTCTTTAATGAATATGAATTCTCAAGAAGAGGAGAAATAACTTCTAGAAAGTTACAGGTTCAAAAATGATATTTAAAACATTCTAGAGGAAAAAGACATCAAAGGAAAATATGGACAATAGGTCAAGTTATAACAATAAAAATACAAGGATCTCATTTAGGAAATGATCCCTTCCTTTTTGTAAGGAATGCGGGGGAATTGAACTAGATAATGATAAGGATATGGTTACTAAAGAATATTATCATTCAAGACATATAAATAAAAAGTGATAATAAAGATAGAAAATACAAATGAATAGAAGAAAACTTAGATAATGGTCAAGAGCTAGAAGGGATAAGTTAATAAGGCACCAATACGATCATGTAATTCTCATGTGAAAATAAAACATACACTCTAGGATAGAACAAGAGGAGGAAAGAGGGCAACATTCATAAAAATCCATAATAAAACTATGGTAAAAGTTGCCAGTGAATCACAACCAATATTAAAGGAGGTGTTTGAAAAGAGCAACAAGAAAATAAAAGGTTAATTATATTAGTTATATCTTAGAATATAAGGGATGTGTGTTCCCCCAATAAACTAAGAATGTTAAAGTGTTTGATATAGATAAAAATTGAGTTTCATTATGATGCAAGAGATGATATTTGGAGTGGAGAATATAGAAATTATGATGAAAAACTTATGGAACAAGGATAAGTGTTTGGGATTTGATGTTGAGGCATAAGTAGGAGGAATGGCCATTTTATGGGATATATAACAAGTTACATGCACTAGATGTTCTTTGAAAAAATAATGAATTAAATGTTAAGTAAAAATAAAATTTTATCCCATCTATTTTACGTTATGGACCTCAACAGAATGAGCACAAATTTTTGGCACTTCAAGATTTAGGTTCCAATTTCCAAAACTTTAGACATTTTAAGAAAATTGTAGGTGGGAGTTTTAACTCCATGATTTCTCCAATAAAAAAGAGGAGGAGCTCATCTTATGGAGAAGGATTGTGATCCTTTTATAGAGTTATTATCTTTGGGGATTTCATGTGACATATCTCCCTCTTAAATACTGTTGACATGGAACAATCGAAGAACTAGAGGATATCGCATATAAAAAATACAAGATCAATTTTTGGGATTTATGGATTAGGTAGATCAGGGTTTCATCCTTAAATGAAAGGTTCTTCAAGATGGTGGTTCATATCATTGGCCAATATATATATATATATATATATATATATATATATATATATATATATATATATATATATATATATATATATGAATATATATGAATATTCCCCACCTAAAAATATTCCATTCTACTTAGAAAAAATGGGGCTAGGCCACCCAGAGCTGGGGGATAAGATGTAGGCTTGATGAAAGGAAGGTGATGATATTTAGGAATCATGTATGTTCAAATTGGCCAAATATTTTTAGAAAGTCAAATCAAAGCTTAAGGTATGAAATCAGTCTTAAAATATATTTTTGATAATAAAATTAAATCTAAAAATAGAGATTTCCATATATATTACGAAGTCCAAAAACAAAGCTTGAATGACAAAATGAAAGAACTATAAGAAAAAGATAAAGAGGAAATAAATGATATATATGTTAAAGATGATATTTTATGGAAATGGATGTTGCAGCTAAGTGCCTTTATGAAGGGGATAAAAATACAAAGTTATTTCACCTCTAATTTGATGGGAAGATGATAAAACAAAATCAATAGCATTGAAAACCACCAAGGAGTGGTGTTTGAAAGGGTGAAATATATTAACTAGGAAATTATGCATTATTTTGAGGGTCTTCTATTTGAAGACATGGTTGATAATGAAGAGGCTCAACTAGTTATGCTTGACAACATTCCACATATAATCTCTCCTAGTTAAAATGATGTTGAACACACCTATCTACTGAGAGTGGGGGTGAATCAGTAGATCTCAAAAACTTGGTTACTTACAACTTTCAAGATGAATGTTAAACAAATTCAAACTTAAATAAATAAAATAAAGATATCACATGCATAGAAGCACAACACATAACACCTGATTTATACATGATAACCCAAAGGGAAAAACCACGGTGAGAATGTTACTAAAATCTATTGTTCTAATCCAGCCTCACAAAGTTTGTCTCACTGACTGAACTTCATTGGTTACATTTAAAGATACCCATCCCAAGGAGACACCAATCCCTTGAATTTAAGAGCACCAAATCTAAGGAAGCACCCACTCCTTATACTGAGCACCAACCCAGTTCAATTTGAAGGCACCAACCAATCAGATACTTGAATTATAATTCAAGTTAACGAATCAGATTCATAAAAGAATCCAAGTCTCTATTCTTTGTTGCAAGTCCAATATGCAACTACTCATTTCTCTTTCAACACACTTTTGTGTTTCCTTCACTCTTCTTGTACCCTTTCTCTGTGTCTAAATTTATCTATTTGACACTGATATTCTCCAATTCGAGCATTACTTCTTCATACTCAGACGAGTCTCATATTTCTGCACTTACAACTTGACTCCTCTCATTTCTAAAATGAAGTAACTATTTATCTTTCCTTCTCATTATCTCTTTGGAATCTCGCATCAATCAAAACTTAGACGAGTCTCTTTTATTTATACATTTTACATTCATTACTTGTCTCTTATCATTCCAAGCAAATAACTATATGACTTCCATTCTTCGAGCCTCTTCAAATTCTGCCCTAATCACATCAATTTTCACACTCACAAAATTAGAAGAATCAATTTAGTCATTGTTGTTTATATCCTTCAATCGTCTCGCTAGATTCTTGTAACTAACTCACTTCAATGGTTCTTCATTTATTTTTTGATCCAACTTTGAAATGTGTTCATTGATCTTTTCATCTAAGCTCCATGTGCTATTGAATCTCTTAAATATGCATGATATTTATATTAGCTTGGTTGTTAAACTTTGGCATGTTAACTTCATCTTATTTTCTTTTGCATTCATGTATTGCTTTTGCTCCTTTCAATTGTCGTAGACATGCTCGATCTTTATCTTTGCCTATATGCCTTTCAAGAGTTTGTCATGGAAGCCTTTCAACTTTTTCAAAAATATCTTATGTCATACACAATTTTACTTCAGCACTTGTGGAAGTGTTCTATGTCTTTCATAAAATTTTCAAATGTCCTTTCTCTTCATTCGAATTACCCTTCAAGATTTTACAAACTATCTTTTAGAAATTTGCAAGTGTCCTTTTCTCCTTCAGAAGCTTTGCAAGTGTCATTTGAAAACTTTATAAATGTCCTTTCTTCATTCAAACTATCCTTCAGACAAATTATTGTGATCTTTTTGTCTAAGTATCCTTCAAGACAATTTCTGCAGAAATTTTGTCTAAGTGCCCTTTGGGACAATTTCCCTGACAAAATATCTAAGTGCCTTTCGAGACTTTCAAATTGTCCTTCACTTCTTCGCTCATATCTTTCTGAACTTTTGTGTAGGATACATACCCTTCAAAACTTTTGCAACGGTCCACATACCCTTCAAAATTTTTATTTTGAGTCACTTGCATTTCAACACTTTTCAAATGTACCCTTCAAAACTTTTGATCAGATTACTTGCCCTTTAGCATTTTTCAAATGTACCCTTCAAAAATTTTGTTTGGATCACTTGCCCTTTGGTAATTTTCAAATGTACCCTTTAGAACATTTGTTTGGATCACTTGCCTTTTAGCATTTTTCAAATGTACCTTTCAAAACTTTTATTCGGATCACTTGCCCTTTGGCATTTTTCAAATGTACCTTTCAAATTTTTTGCATGGGACTCATTTCCTTCAAAACTTTCCTTTGGGACAATTTTTTTGAAATAATTCCAAAGCTTCAGAGTAATTGATGCAGGTTTTTTGTCTGAAAGGTCTTCAACACTTTTTTTGAAAGAATTGCCTTTAACATTTTCCTAAAATAATTCCCTTATTTGTTATGGGCTTTTTGTTCAAGAGAATTGTCTTTACCAATATTTATGAAAGAATTGTCTTTACCAATATTTTTGAAAGAATTCCCCTGACAAATACAAAGGTGTAAAATCAACTAAGTATGGAAACCTAGTAGGCTTTTAGTTGAGGAACAACCTTATACATTTGTAACATTTGCTCTATTCATCCTTATGACATAGAACTTTGACCACAAAGAATAGACACAACCCTGATTATCATAGTGTGATCATTTCCTTTAGATGTTGCCTTATCTTGTTAAGATAACCATGTGAGCAAAGGCATTCAAAGTACACTTACAAGTCTGTTCAACTCAACACCTTTTTCATTAATGCATGATAGCACATGCTACCTTTGACATCAATGAAAATTCTTCAGACCTCAATGACTATGTCCAACAAATGATTCCTTACTCATACTAGTTCTAGAAGTGGAACATAATAAAGTGATATTTAAAAATGAAGAGCAATAGTGTGCCAATCTTAGATGGATTTCTATCCATCTTTTTCAAAAAAATTTAAGACCTAGTAAATTTTGATATCTCCATGGTGGTGGAGGAATCAAGGGAAATTAAAAAGATATTGATGTCTCTAAACACAATTTTCTTAGTTTTCATATCAAAATTAGAAGATGTGAGATTTATTGAAAACTTTTATCCCATATTATGCAACACAACCTAATTTTTTTTCTCTAAAGTTATGGTTAATGGGTTTAATATTATATTGTATCCCATCATTTCTCAAGAGTAGGAAGGTTCTTAGAAAGGTGATAAAATTTTAGATGGGTTTTAGTTAATGAGACTATTCACTCTTTAGATGCATGTAAGAAGAAAGGCTTTCTCTATATACTTGATATCTCCAAAGCTTATGAAAAGGTACATTGTGTCTTCTTACATAATATTTTAGAAATATTTGGTTTCTCAAAGCAGTGGAGACTTTGGACAAAGGAATGTTACACAACCCCTAAATTCAATATTCTAGTGAATAGCTCTTAGGGTTTTTTTCACTCTTATAGGGGCCTCAAGAAAGGTGATGCAATTATAGTTAGGGGGCCTAGTGAAATATGGACTTAGAACTTTCAACCCATAGATTCACACAAATAATACACTGACTCAAATTCCTTGCATATATAAACCAAAATGAAATAATAATGATTTTATTGATTCAAATGAGTAATTAAAACTCGTGCACATACCTATAGTATTGTTACAGACCTTAAAAATTAATAAAATTTTATACTAATCTCAAATGGAATGCATTACAAGATATCTCATTATTTATATCTATGACTCACACAAATATTTTCTTGAACCAATTTCAATTCCTTATCTCTCTCCTTGTAGGCCTTTCTAACATGTGGACTTCACAATTTTTTCTTGTCTACAACTTCAACCTCTTTAGGTACTTTGAGCTTCAATCCACCTTATACTACTCCAAGCTAATTATATCCTAATAATAATCACACCTATAATATATATATATATATATATATATATATATATATATATATATATATTAGTGGGCATACATCATTTAAATTTATGTTCTATTTTGAATGTCAATTGTTACATGATGGATAATAACGGTCATGACAGCTTGTAGAGTTTAACCAAATGGAAACTAAACCATCATATAATGACTGGTTATCTGATAACAAGGAGTGGGAATCATTTCAAATTGCTAACAATTTCTTGACTATATATATATATATATAGCTTCACAGTGAGGGAGACCTGATGGATGTAAGGAGAGAGAGGCAGGGCGATGGGCTATGGTGAGTGATGAATTGAAAACCAACGGTGAATGGAGAGGCCCTTGACCATCGTAAGTAGCTCTTATAGGAGGATCCCTTCTTATAACTGGGTGCCGATCTGGTGTTCATACAGTTTCTACACGACTCTCCCCTCGTCATTATACACTCAGCCATCGGTCCTTGAAGGAAATGGTCTGATAGGAGCATGGGATCGATCCTACTTGGCGACTGGCTCTAGGATGTCGAGATCATTCATTAAATTTCCCCTTCTCATCTGCAGTGCCTGCATGATTCAGTGTATAAGAGAGGCCATTGCATCTGCGTGCCTTCACCCCCAATCACAAGAAGGGTTTTTGTCTCATGTAGATTGCAATGTCGAGTAAAAATCACCTAACAAACCCTACGCTGAGCTTAGAATGCCGAGGAGGGGTAACCCACAGTGCCCGCAGAGGGAATTCGCCCAACCATGAGAGATCGACGACAAATAAAATTCCATCTATAGAGCTAGTGTGACAAGTGGGAGAGCAGGCCGTAGAGCTGGTGGGGTGAGCTGGTACCGTTCAACCTGAGCTGAAGCTATTTTTCTTTGTCCTCAAGAGAGAGATAAGGCCAATGATCCAAGGCAGATGCTTGATGCAGGCATGACCAAAAAATTAAAATAAAGACAAAATAGTTGATCTCTTCATATTATATTTGATTCTGTCTTGTAATACAGTTGGCAATCAAGGCTGAGATGTGTCAAAGAAAAGGTAGCTCTTCATCCTAGTGTATTGCTCCAATCCACCATTGAACCAACATAACTGCTCAACTCACAAATCTGCAACAAAGAAAATCTCAATCGGCCAATATAATAGCCATCCAAGACATAAACCATTTGGACCTCACACCTGAACTAAAGTCATGAGTTTGATGAAAAAATGTCTGCCAATATCACCTATGCAGAATTGTATGACCACCACCAAAAATTTAAGAAACAAATGTTATGCATCTTCAATAGCTGACAAAAAATAAAAAATGTACAATGACTAGATAATCACTACTTGAAGGAGGCTGTGATAACATAAAATAGTCATCAATATTCTTTAGCCAAGATCTCTCCAAGAGACCATTACCATAGCCATGAGTATTTTAACATTGCACACAAAAGACAAATCATATATTATCTAGAAAAGCATGTAGAATACAATGGAGAGCCCTTACGTAAGTAGGCAAGACAAAATAAGAAACTAGCCTAACTAAACAATGTGGGATAAATCCTCATATATGAAAAAACTCTTGGTGTATGTATTTACTATACTTGTTTATTTCATCTTGTTTATGTGATAATTAGGTCTATTAGGTGAGTGATGACATAATCATGATGTCATCATGCACTTGTGAGTGCATGGGGTCACACAGTGAGTGGATGGGGTCATCCATCCCACTTGGTCCCTTGAGTGCCTAGGCCACTCAAGGGGCCTTTCCATTGTGTCCCCTAGTCCTCTCTCCACCCATAGTGGATGAGCCCATCCACTCACCTTATCTAACTACATCATCATGCACTCAACCAACCTATTTATGGACCTTTCCTCCAAGAGGGATTGTGAGGAGTGACAGATAATGCTCAGTCTAGCAATTTGTCTAGTGAATAGTTCAATAAGTTATTTAGCTTGTAGATCTTTTATTATTGTGCCAAAGATCCCATTAAGCCTTTGTGCTTGGGTGTGTGCCAATAGGGTTTTTGTAAGCTTTATATAGCAAATCTCTTCACTAATACATACTATCACAATTTCTATTTAGTCTAGATTTCATGTTTCAACAATTGTGTGTTCACTCTATAGTCATCGGTCTTAGACGTCTGATTCTGGATGATTCTCACATGGTATCAAAGTGGGTTTTTGGTAACGAACATCAATTTATTTCTATTGTTGTTAATAAGAAATCTTGAGTAGTTTTATGTTTTGTATTATCCATAAATTACTTAAAGGTATGCTATGGATCCGAGTATTTAATCTCTTGATTCAATGAATTTCATTCTAATGATCAAGAGTATTATCTTAACATTGTTATTCAGTTTATTTGCCTACAAAATAACATGTATTTGTTTTGTTTTGGTTGTATTAACCCTTATTTGTAGATCTGAAGATTTTTTGGACAAAATAATCATCCCACACCATATGTTTGGGTTCAAATCAGTTTGAAAATTTGATATTTCATTTTAGAGTCCGAGCCATCCTGCCATACACTCTATAGGAGATGGTACACAAGTTATCTGATGCTTTTCATCATTCATAATGGGTTCATCTTGTGATGGATGAAATTAGCTACAAGTTTGAGAAGTGGATAGCTAAAATCAAGCAAATTGGTGCCTACTTCAACCTAATTTAAAAACCACTTCTAGTCATCCAATGTCTCGGCCTCCTCAATGGCCACAGGGAGTCAAAGAGCTCTAACAATCTGCTCACATATGTGGTCCTCTTAATTGGTATTAAGCCATATTTTGTTAGAGATGTCAAGCCACAAATAATACACAGGTCATGGTCTTCCTGTGGCCTTTGGAATCTTCTTTATGGTTTTCAACACCACCATCCTCACAAACCCATTTTACATGTTGGTTTTCAAAATCTTCATTGGAAGATCTATGGTGGCATTACCTATAAGTTCCATGTTGGTATTCAACATGCCATTGATCTACATACCATGCTTGAGGCAGTAAAGTACCAAGTTTTGAGCTGGTTTCCACCTTGCCATTTCTATGGAACATTCAAACGACTTGCCTTCTCTTGCAGTGTTGAGTTGGCAGCTCCTCAATGGCTCAATATCCTTGGAAATGGCTCACTTGGTGTTGGTTTTGACTGCTTCAATGGTTTAACCCTGCCTTCACTCCACACCTAACATTCTTTGCCACCTATGGCTTGCTCTACATAGCCCACCAATCCATTCTAGCGACCCACCAACATGTTGTCCAACAACCCACACATGGCCTTCTCGTGGTTTTCACTACCAAACCTGTGGTGTTGGTAAAACCTATAGTTTTTTCCTCTAAAACTTACTAGTTTACTTTATTTTTTAAATATCATTTGACATTATTATATTTGATAAAAAGGTTTTTTTATAAGTGGGGGGATAATATAAATGGGGGGTAAAGTTGTAAAGTGGCAAACATATCTGGGGGGACATTATTGAGTGGGGCACAAAAATGCAAGTGGGGAATCTCTTTTAGTAGTGGTGATCCTTTTTAGGGTTTATTGATCATTACTTGGTGGAGGCCATATTAATCATATGGGGGACAATGTTTGCTTAGTTTTTTTTTTTTTTTTTTACCATGGGTGAATACTTGTCGAGAGGTGGATTACACCGTGGAATGGTGAGGTTAGGATATCATCAATGATGAATAATATATTTTTGACTATTTTTTATTTAAAAATGATATATTGTAAATGATATATTAAGGAGTTTGTTTTATTGTATTGGTAATTTACCTTGTATTTTTGCTTGTCGAAGATGAAGGGTGAGGCCCAGGTTGACAGGAGGCCAATTCCCCTTGATAATAAAAATCATTGCATTCTACACTCTACGTTGATTCCATCAAGTGGCTAGAATTCTATGTTCACTCCCTTTCCATTTGTGCATTTAAACTTATAGTGTAAATTCATTAGATAGGCCATTAATGACAAGAAATATAATCTATTATAACTTTTAATCAGAAACTCAGAATTGAGTGTCATATTTTTAAAAAGTGCATGTTATTTTGTCCTCTTTCTATTGGTCCTATTTTAATTTTTAATACACTAAATTTATAAAGTGCCATATTCAAGGGGGTTACTTGTGCTATGGGCCCTACTACTTTATACATTATAATTCATGTACTAATTGATCACACATGGATACATTTTCAGTTATGTCTGGCATCCCCATTCTGAACATGCATTATCCCTCATCACTCTAGTATTAATAGCTCACTTGGATGTATTGTCAATTGTGTCTAACATCTCATTCATGAGTGTGCTTCAGGGGTTCATTGTAGTTTGTACCGTGCAATCTTGCACTTCGTTGGTGTCTTCTCTCATTCATGATGACTCCATTTGAGAGATACCAAAGGAGGAAGGTTGAGTCTACGCTAGTGGTCCATCTAGGGAAGACCAATTATGCTTCATGGCATGTGTACACAGAGCGTCCACTCCTGGATTGGGAACTTATTCCATTCTTATATGGATAGTTTCCTTCTCTTATTGACCCATGTCAATATGATGACTGGGTCAACTCTTATGACTATGTTTATGGTCACTTATTGATACATGTTTCATGGGATACACAACACCATGTGGATCATACAGAGTGTCCCTTCACTATTTGTAACACTCTTCAGAGTATTTTTAGGGATCCTATTATGACCTACATCACACCTCCTCTAATTCCTATCGTTTCTTCAGAGATTGTTGTACTCTCTCCTCCTACTTCTATTTCCTGTGACGACACATTCATCATGGACAATGCTCTTCCTTTTATCAAGCCACCACTACAGGATGATATTTTGCCCAACCTTAGTTTTCTTATTACAAATTCTACTTCTATCCCTATTCAGGATGTTACTCTTCTAGAGACTTCATAGATTTTCACTTTGGAAGACTTTATTGGTTTCAATGAGAATACACACATTAAGAGCATCAATGACTCATATGTTCTTATGGACATTCATCTTGCAGATCTGAGTAATTTATTTGTAGATTAGTCTTTAGTTTTGATGATTATTGAGCCTTCTTCTCCTCTTTCCATGGACATTCTTTCAGTGAATGTTCCATGTCTATCTTCTTCTCTAGTTGTTTTCTCCCTTTTATTGTATGTTTTTTTGTTGCCATATTCTATAGTTAGTCCTTTGATACATGATTAGACTTTGGCACATTTGAGTATTAACCAGGAGATATTTGAGTATTTTTTAAAGATATACATAATGATTCCTACTTGCATTCCACTTGAATGGGAATTTAATAGTTTGATTTCTCAAGGCTTCTTTCTTTCGAAAGGAAGAGATAATATTTGTTTCATAGGGACCTACTACAAAATTCACCATGTGACATTCTACACTTATCTTTTCTCTCTTCTTTGTGGAGGCACACATCCTTTATATTTTGTAAGATATTGGGGATCATCACTTTGTAATTGGAGTGTTGATTAATTCAAAATCATCTTTTGGGGGGTCTTTTAGTCTCATCTTCTTTTCTCTCTTTTGGGGGGAGTTTTTTCCCCACTAGGTTTTATCTTTTTAGTCCACTTTTTGAGATTTTTATTGTACTTGGGTACTTGATCATGCCTAGCTAGCAGGACCTAATTCTAATACCCACCTAAACTACACTAAAGGGGGGTATTGGTAGAGGTATTTACTACATTTTTTTACTTCATCTTTCTTATGTGGTAAAGGTCTATTAGGTGAGTGATGGCATCATCATGCACTTTTGAGTGCATGGGGTCACACAATGAGTGGATGGGGTCATCCATCCCACTTGGTCCCTTGAGTGTCTAGTCCACAAAAGGCACTTTTTCATTGTGTCCCCTAGTGATATCTCTACCTATACTAGAGGATCCTATCCACTCACCTTGTTTGGATGAGTCATCATGCACTCAACTAACTTATTTATGGATCTTTCCTCCAAGGGGGATTGTGTAGAGTGAGAGCTAGTGCTCAGAATAACAATTTATCTAGTGAAGAGTTCAGTAGGTTGTTTAGCTTGTAGGCCTTTTATTATTGCACCAAAGACCCCATTAATCCTTTATTATTGGGTGTGTGCCAAAAATATTTTTATAATCTTTGTATAGAAACTTTATTCACTAATACATGCTATTATAGTTTATACTCAGTCTAGAATTCATGCTTCGACAGTTGTGCGTTCCCTCTATAGTCACCAGTCTAGGAAAATGATAAAAATCCTAGATGAAACCTAATAAACATGAGAAATATACTCTAATATAGTTAGGGTTTAAAGCAAATAAATAGTTACAAAGTGAAAGAATGAGCAGGAGATACACAGGATCTACAGGATCAATATAGGAGAAAGAACCCACAACAAATAATATCAGAGAATAAAATAAATTTCTCACACCTAAAAAATAGGTGATAATCCAAAAAATTCTTTGTATTCTCTTATTAATCTCTTGTTCATTTCTCATATATTGTAAAGTATATATAATACAAATAGTTTGTTTCACGACAACAAACTATTTGTAGTGATTACAAAATAGAGAAAACAAACTATTTGTTTTCTCATACTACAAACAAATATATTGTTGAGAGATTCTCAACAATAAAATAAATTAACCTAGGAAAATAAAATTAATCCTCGGTAATAAATAACTTACCCTATTAACCCTAGGTAAGCTTAAATATGCAATATTCCAACACAAAGTGGTCTCTACATTAGATCAAAAGATTCTTCACAGTCCATAGAACACACAAGGGAAGATGTACATAATTAATAAATTTAGATCTCTACTACTTATCAAAAAAGGCCACCAAATTTAGACAATAGTTCCCCTGCCATTATCTAGGAAACCTACCAATGCATATTTTAGGTCTACACTAAGTTAACACCATTTCCTTATTAGTCTTAGATCTAGAAGCAATTTTCATCTTAGTTATTTCTAGTTAAGTTTATATTTTCATTTGTATTTTCCATATTTAATATATTTCTAGATTCAGAAATTTCTAGGTCAATTTTAGTATTTATTCATATTTTTAGAATTTTGATTTCGCACATCGATTTATCTTACCTAAGCAATTATTTCCTTAGTTTTTAAAATATTTATAAAACATATTGGTGAACTCATCTATTATACAAATGTTTCCAAACTCTAACCATAGATGTTGCTAGAGTTTGTATCCTTCTTTTTTCTATTTCCAATTATTGTTTTAGGATTTCAGATCTCATAAATTTTGTAATATCAACAATCTTTCAGGTTTTTATTTCATATTTTATGCACTCTAAAAAAATTATTTTTACCTCTCTTATAAGACGTGCTAGATTAAGTGGTATTACAATTGGGCATACTTCGATTGCTTTTGCTAAATTACATAATGTGGATAAGAATAAGGTTATATCATAATATTTGAATGTTAATGACTAACATGAGCATGTAGAGATTCCCAAAACTAATTTAGGGCATGAATAATATGATCAAGGTAACTTTGGTCCTCAAGATGAAAACCAAGATGTACTCACACCTATCAATTATGAACAACCAATGTTTAACAAAGTGGAATTCATCAAGAGTTTTAGATAAATACTTCATGAATAACCTCTTAATCATCCTAAAATTTTACAAACCCTTTTGGACATTAAAAATTCAATCATGGTACGATCATTTGATATTTATACTCCATTAGATACAAATTTTGTACCACCATTTACTATACAGGCAACCCAAGGGTTTCAACAAATTACTATTCTAATTCCTGCTTAGTCATTGGGAACACCACCTTTGGTTATAACACATTATTATTCTCCTCATATGAAATCCTTTATGCATGACATTCAATCTCTACAAACTAAGGTGTTACATTTAGACAAAGGTGCTTCAAAACCTAATCAAGTACTCTATTCTTACATTTTATTACACACTCTATTGGCACGACATATAAAAGTATATCCTCTACCTAAATTTTTTGTGGAACCCAAGATTACATTATATGATGGAAAGGGTGACCACGAACAACATCTCAGAGCATTCCACTTAACATGTTTGTACTATGTGTCCAATGACATGTTATTTACTAAGTTATTCCCAAGGAGTCTAAAATAATATTATTTGAAATGGATTTACAATTTAACTCATCCATTGGTGTATGCATTCAACCCATTGATTGATATATTCCTAGCACATTTTTCAATCAATACTAATTAGAAGGTTTTTTATACTTAGATTACTCAGCTTAAGCAAAAATGTAATGATTATATTATAAAATATGTCTTAAGGTATAAGACAATGTTATCTACAATGACAACTTCTATGGTAGATAGATAATTATATAATATATTCAAGCAACGTTTGCTTCCACAATTTCACAAGTCCATCATGTTCAAAATTTTTACATCATTCACAAATTTGTGCCACACAGTAAAAGAAAGGGAAGTTAAATTATTAGCAATGAACAAGCTTAAGCATACAACCAATTCAAATTCCACTTCAAATATTTCAAGAAAACCACCTTAAAAGGTGAGACCAAATAATAATAATAATGATTAAAAGGCAACATTGCACACATTTTTTGATCCCACTTTATGCATTATCTTATTAGCTCCTCCAAGGAGACAATTTAAGAATCTACTAGAAGATCCATATAAGGTCCTCAAAAAACTATTGAAATTTATCGTCATATATCTCCCCCCAATTAAAAATATTGATGTGAATTGGCCCCTTCTAAAATATTTTGAACAAAATTATTTTTGTAATTATGACAGAGCACCAAGGCACACTACTAATAAATGTATCAGCTTGAGGCACAAAATTCAAGATTTGATAGATGTAAATATAATAGATGTGGGAACAACAACAATCTAGTTCAAAAGCACAACCAAGTGAAAGAAAAGCAATGAAAATATTCAATGATCCATTTCCCAAGAATATAACTAATGAGACAATAGATACTTTGGGAGTGCATTATGCACATAATGCACACCATCCACTATTTCATTACCATTATCATATAGAGGTACTGCATCCTTTGAACAACATCATTAGTACCTACCATACTTAAATACCATATAGGCCACTCATCACAATATCATAGCATGAGATAGTGTATGATGACTTAGATTTATAGTATTTGTTCATTCAAACTCACATTGATCACCAACCCATTCAAATTGTCATGGTTGATAATGGTTCAAGTGTGAATATGTGTATAATCACACTTCTTTATCATCTCAAATATATAGATCAATATTTTATTCTTCAAACCATGGTCATAAAAAGATTCAATGGTCACATTCAAAGCTCCATTGGTGAGATTAAATCACCATTACAAGTTGGTCCCACACATGTGGCCACTACATTCATAGTAGTACCCAATATAGTACCCTTGGATTTAGCAGATTCACATATTTCCTTCTACAATTCATAGGTGTCTAAAGTATATCTTTGTTAATGAGGTCATTGTAGTTCGAGATATCCCATACAAGTACCCCAATAATAGACATATTTGATTAATATACAAAATATTTTAGTTGATCCTTCTAAATAGGTGCAACCTAATCAAATATTACCACATGTATCTACCCTTCCATGAAGGCCCATCCTTGAAAGGCCACTTTAGAATAGATTTGTCACAAATTCTAGAGAAATTCTCTCTACTCCTACACATCCCAAATTAATATTAAAAGGAACAAAGGGTGCCTCACATAGTGCACCAACACATGATTCATACACTCCATAGTGGGTTCTAAAAATCCCTAGAGTTCATCATGCTCAATAATAGCCACAATATGCTACATATCATCAATATGATAAAGGAAATTATGGTACAAAGGTTAATCAATTTTCATATTTTCCATTCAATTCAACTCAGTCATAGCCTCATGGTCCTTTCCATTTGTGAAAGGTTACCATTCCTCTTCTAGACATAGGGCCCATTTATTGTGATTCCCTTGCAAGACTTGTTGATTAGGTACTTCTTCCCATTATATATTTTCACATTCCATATATATGTAAAAATATTTTAAAAAATAGATATTTCATAAAAAAACAAATTCAATACATATGCATGCTCATGTTTAGTTCATTTGGATCAGATAATTTATGCACAATTATTTAATGATTTCTATCAACTTTAATAGTATATATGTTTCAAAAGTGTTCATGAGTGAGTAAAAATCATACGAGTTTCCATTCCTGGACATAGTTGTAAGTTTTTTTTCACTATCTTAGACTTAGAAATGACATTCAGAGAATAACACATTATTCAAATTTTAACTACTTCCTTTATTATCCCAACAAGCGTAAGTTATCATTTCTCAGATCCAAACCACACACAAACCTTCTACAACTTGTATAGACATCAACAAGCTCACTTAAGGCATCTTACATAATTTTTATCCTTATTTGGCTATCCCTTATTGCTCACAACTCAGTTCTTTACATGATATAACATTTATTGGTATTTCTCATTTAATAACAAATTGATATTATAATAGTTATCTAAGTCACTAAATCATGCATGCTTTTCATGTTTGATTTCCTACTTGTGTCTTGTTTGTATTATCTATTTGGATTATGGACATTTTAACATGTCTTATGTGTGGCTCTAGGAATTATTTGTATGTTTCCATATGTGTGAGTGACATTTGAGCATGTCCCTTGTATATGGCCCTTTATCCTTCTATTGTGTGTGTTGTGTGTACTCTTTGTTTATGTGCATCATGATTGAGACACCTTATTTTCTCAATGTGATAAATGTTTGATGCCATGCATACTTTTATCACTTTAGATGCCATGATATCTATCATGCATCCATCCCCTAGTTACTCTATTTCAATTTTACATACTCATTTTGATCACTTATCTATGTGCCTAAATGTTAACATCCATCTTTAAAAATATCACTATGTATACTTTTTCCTACATGCATCTCACATTACTTTATATATATATATATATATATATATATATATATATATATATATATATATATGAGGATTCCATGCTCTTCCATGTTATATCTATCACATAACTTTTTATTTTAAGTTATTACACACACTCAACCACTCAACTCAAAAGAGGTGACATACATAGTGATTTTTTTAGATACTAAGCCCCTATAGTGAAATACACATATAGAATTATGCAAAACTCACACATTGGTTAATTGTCTTTACTTTATTTTCATCTTTAGTAAGGACTGATTTTATACATGTTTTATTATAGGTTAGTTTAAAAAATAGTTTAGATTAGTTGCCAACATTCAAGACTACAATTCATAGGTAAGTTCAGGTACACACTTTTTATTTTACTCTATTTCTTTCACTTTATTGAATTACTTTTAACCTATTTATTGAATTAATTTGTTGAATTATTTATTTGTGTACCTATTTATTTTATTTTTTGCATTAAGAACCCATTATTATAAGCAAACCTATGACCCAATAATGTTTATATCCAAACCCCTAAGTAGCCTAAGCTCATTCTTAGACTAATCTACACTTAAATTTTAGTAGTTCTACCTCTTAGTATAATAGCACCCTAGTTGGGTAATATTGTTCCCCGTTATTGCGTATTCTTCAAAACAGTGTCCTCTCACCAACTAATGGCTAATTTCAAAAAAAAATCACGACAAGGGTCAGCCTACAAGTTTAGAAATCCCCATCTAAATGAATATCAAAAATACCACTATAAAGCCACATTTCAAGTCATTTTGCACACAATAGGCTTTCACACTAAAAATCACTCAAATTCTAATTAGACATTGAGAGAAAATTCTCTATTTCTCTCAATTATGATTACATACATCCATAATATATCTAAGCTCAATTTTGAATACACTTCGAAGGTCACAAGTCACAGTTGAAGTAATTAATCACACTAAGATTGTACCATCATTTAGAATTGTGTACTAGTCTTTCACATACACCAATATAGCATGGGAGAACTACATGGAGTTTGATCCCTCTTCAGAGTATTTATATGTATTGAACACTCAACATAATGGGTGTTGAGATCAATCACAAATTCAACTACTAATACTTTTTTATTATGATTGCTTGCATAGACTAGTGGAAGCTCTCGCACGGTCCATAGAACACACAAATGAAGGTGAACATAACCTAAAAGTTTTAGATCCATACTACCTATAGTACAAGGCTTCCCTATTTAGATAATATCACCTCAAAATATTATCCAGTTCCCTCATTATTGTCTAGGAACCCTGCTAACTCCTATTTTAGGTTCACACTCAATCAATACATTTTCTCTACCAATTTCAGATCTAGAAACAATATACATATTAGTTATTTATATTTTCTATATTTATAAATATATCAATTTCCAAATTATTTTGTAGCATTTATTGCATATATATAGTATTCTAATTTTTCACAACAATTTATCTTATCTAAGTAATTATTTCCCTAGTTTGGTAAAAACTATTAAAACACAACATTTTAAATTACTTATTTATGCTACCAATGTTAAAAATAACTTTGAAACACTTACCTCCAAACTTGGAAATGGTTTTGAATATATTCTTCCTATACACTAGATCATTATCCTCTCATTATTTTTAACAAAACCCCTTTCATCATGGGAGCTTATTTACATTATGGTTCCTCTATGTGATTCATTGATACAATACTCTACTCATCTACTTGAGAAATAAGCACATTCACATCATTTATTCTGATACCATTAATGTGCACATGTGGGAATTTAAACACCCCACGTACTATTTCATCACATCTAAAGTATGCACCTTTGAATCATATTCCTCTACCTCATCCATAGGATCTTACACCTATAATAGGACATCTTCTACCTCTTTTCACAATGTTTCTATTGTGATAAGTGTTAGCTTATCCTTCTTCTATAGAGTGTCCTCCACCACTATTTCCTTGTCCTCATTCATGTATAAACTTTACTTTCCCTCATGTTTTTCCTTGTTGTTTACAGTGTAACTTATACTTAGCCTTTAACACACAGTGATAAGCTTCTTTAACTATATATATTCAAAACATACCAACTTTATCTTGAATGGAAATTCATAAACCATTTACATACTTCTATATATTTATGATATCATCTTCAACATGACCCACTCTAATAGTGAGTCCTTAAAAATCTTTAATGTATTATTTTACACCCATCTTTTTTTTATCAATTTTTATAATTTTTTAAATAAAATTTAATTGGTAATCAGAAGGGAAATCCTTACACTTAAGATTTGCAACCAGTGTATCCCAAATCTTGATCTATCATTGCCTCTTCTAACCCTTTATCTTTTTACATGATCCCACCATAATTATTAGTTCCTTTCAAATTTTGTACAAAAGAAATTCATTCTTATGTTATTCTAGATAAACATCTCCCAAAATACTAATTCCTAATATATGGGATTGAGAAACCATTAAGAATTTTAAATAATTCCCACTCCTAGTTGTCAAATAATAATTATCATCATATTATGGTTCAGATTCCATTTCAGTACACTTTGTAAGATTTCATGATTGCTATTCTCCATCATGTGACACTTGGCATTTGAAAAAGAAAAAGAATCTAAATCACATATGTCTAATAATATCACTACTTAATTTGTTAGTTTTTCACTAGTTTCTAAAGTTATCATTACATTCATAAAGGTTTGTTGAACATTATGTATTAAGACAAGGCACAAACATTACACATTGGATGCCAAATTTGTAACATTCATAGATTAAGTTTGTGCCTATAAACTAATGTGCAGTGCTATACAAGACCTTCCCAATCAAATATTTGCATGCTAACACTTTTTCTCAAGATGTTGCAAGATTCACAATATAAATCTTTGCACTAGTACCTTAGTATCATAAGACTTAAACTTCACTTAGTTATACAAAATTTTGAATCATTGTAGAAACTTTGTAGAGCCTTCTAATCACACTTGTACAAGACTTTGAAAATTTATTAGGGCTTGTATTTTTCAATTTGATGTTCCAAACTTCATACACCCAATAGGTTTCATGGAAGTATATTTTCATGCTCACAAAGGTTTAAAAAATGACACTAAGAGACTTGCATGAAAATGAAAAATTATGTGCAACATTGTAAAATGTATATTTATCCAATAAATGGTTTGGCTTGATGCAATTTAAGTTGTGAATCAAGATGCTCTTGCATCATACAAACCAATAAAGTGAAATGAATGATGAGGCCATATTCATATGCATTATAATAGCTCTTTTATTGGTATTTAATGTTTAACAACTTATGATTTTCCCATCCATGTTGTATCCTCAAATTCTCTACCTTTCTAATTTACCAAATATTCTTTATATTATTTTTCATGTCTTCTTACTAATTTTGGACTCAATTACCTTCTCCACTTATTTGTGCACCTTCTCAAGCACATGATATATACAACCAACTTATTCATAATCTATGTTTGTGCTTTATTCATAGCCTTGTCCTCCATGATAAGGGTACAAATATATCATTTTAAAATGGGATATGTGCATATGGCTTCATGAAAAACTCTTATTATATGCATTAGATACAATTTTTTCATAATACTTAGCATGGTCAAATATTATTTCATTTCAATTTATCATATGTTCCTTTCAAGAACCTATCCTTCCTCAAGTGTGATAAGACCATTTATCCTAATTAGTATTCTACTTCTCTCCTTTTCATATTTGTTTGATTCTTGTATTGGAAATTACTCTTCTCCAACTATCTATACACTTGATAGTGTATGTCACACATAGACTCAACAAAGTCTTCTTATACAAGTCCTTTAGGAATACTACCATAAAAATGTAAAATGGTGTCTTTCTAGTGATTATATTTACTAAATTTTTATAATTGTAGACACTTAAAATTAGAAACTTAAAGACAATTTTAACTAATCAATCTTTTATTCACACTAACATCCCTAGCCTTCACTATTCATCACCCCTTAGCTAATTATGTTTTTCCTTCCATAACCACCTCTAATCCCATAAAATTTGCATCCTAGTATATTGTTTAATTAATCTAAATTAATTAACTATTCTTCCCTAAGATTTAAAAAAATAAATAAAAACGGGGGTAAAAACTTTATTAAAAACTTCAAAAAACAAAGTACAAGGCTCAAAAGAGCCAAAGTCCAGAAAACTGCGAATACATCAAACACCAATCACCAACCCTCCATCACTCCTCTGTACCATACCTATCCTCATATAAAATTCTCTCCAAATTTTCTTTAACCTCCGACGGCAATAAAGTGTCCTCCACCACCGTCAGCTCTCCAATCCCTTCTGAAGCCCACCTAGCCAGGCAATCTACCGCCCGGTTCCACTCTCTCGGAATATGGGCAAAAATCACCGTCTCCATGAGCATACTAATCTACAAAATCTGCTAAACAATCAAAGATAATTTCCAGCTCACCTCAGTAGTTTGTCTTTCTTGGATCATATTAATCATTATAAGTGAATCTGCCTCACATATCACTTTACGCCAGCTGAGCTCGTAAGCTCTCCATAAAGCAAATAAAATAGCCATGCCTTCCATCTTGTTAACCATCTGAACTCCCTTGTGAGCCGAAAACATAAAAATAACCAAATTTGAGGCATTCGTCACAATCCCTCCAATACCTACCAGACCTGGGTTACCTCTAGAAGATCCATCGGTATTGATCTTCAAAAAATCTTTAGGAGGAGGTGTCCACCTCCCATCTCTCTGTACTTTCTACCTTCTTTCTCCTCTCCTTCTCACACACACTACACCTGGAGACAAATCCTTCATTCCCAATCTGTCTGCCAGCTCAGTATCCCTCCTATCCATTGGCAAAGCTACCTCACATTTGGCTTCAACTGATTCCTGAATCATCCTAATGATTTGATTCCAAACTTGGAAAACTTCCATCCTTTCCCCCTTAAAAATGCATCTATTTCGCTCCAGCCACACTTGCCAAAGTAAAAAAATTGGTCTAGCAAACCAAACTTCCTATAGGAAGTGCACAGAAGGGGGTAGCCTTTCAATTTTTCTCTAGAAATCTACCAGTGTGGGGGCATGTATACAACTACCACCCCAAACACCCCACCAAGTGTGCCATAGCTTGCACGTATACTGGCAACTAAAAAAAATGTGAGACGAACTCTCCTCCTGAGCGCCACACAACACACACTAGGAAGGTCCCTCAAATCCTCTTTTCCTGTTGTTGTCCCATGTTAAGCAGTGATTCCAAGCAAGCGTCCATGCAAAAAAATTGCACTTAGGCCACGAAAAGCTACTCCATGTCCGTTTCCACCAAGTCACCTCCCTTTCTTCCCTGAGCTTTTGTGCTACAAGATCATGGTACCCCACCAAAACAGAGTATTTCCCTTTGGGGTGAGGGAACTAGGCCAGCTCATCCACACCAACAAGGGCACAACAGGTGCACCCAACCAAAATCTCCTTCAACTCCGTACACTCCACCTTCATTCCCCTGATTGGCCATTCTTCTTGATTTTTCTAGCTTGCTTCCAAAAGCTGATTTTGGTGACCGAGAGTTTTGAAGTCACTAACCTTCCACCAGTTAGCCTCATAGAATCTTTGTGTTAGATTATGTAAGTGAGGGTACTGCAACACAATGGGCAGAAATTAATCCCAAGAATCCTACCAAAACTATGCCTCCCTCCCGCTTTTGCAAATCTAGAACAAGCCTCTTTTTATTAAATTTGCCCTCTTCTTTAGCGTTTCCCATATCACCGAGCCACTTCCCTTTAGGCCAAATCTAGGAATATCCTTATGATTATTCCCTAGAAAATACTTAAGCACCACAACTTTAGCCCAGCTCTGATCCTGCTTAGTGCACAATCTCCAGTATAGCTTGGCCGCCAGAGCCGTACCAGCCATCGTGGATTGTCTCAATCCCAAGCCTCTAAGTTTCTTTGGTCTGCACACCACCTCCCATCTGATAAGACTCCACTTTGTAGTTGATAAGTTACTATCCCACAAGAACTATCTCACCATAGAGTCCAGCTCCTTCACAAAACTAGCTGGTGCCACTTACAGCATACATTTATACAAGGGAAGGGCTTGTACTACAGATTGGATCAGCTGAACCCTTCCCACAAATGATAGCCATCTATGAGTCTAGTGGCTAACCTTGACTCTAAACTTGTTTAAGATCCCCTTCCAAGACTCCTTAGAGTGTCTACCCAAAGTAATAGGCATTCCCAGATACATAACTGGAAGGCTGCCATTTTGGAATCGAAGAACATCAGCCACTCTCCTTTGAATAGCCTAAGGAGTATTGAAGAAAAAAATGGAAGATTTATCCTCATTGATAACCTATCCAGAGGCCACTAGGTAGGTATCCAAGCACCTACAAACATTGTTTGATTCTCTCATAGAGGCCGCTCCCATCAAAGCCACGTCATCAACAAACTGAAGGTGAGAGAGAACTGGCAGGATGCCACCCCAATTCCATCCTTGAATCTCCCCACTTTTGGTATATTCTCTGATCCTCTACCCTAAACCCTCTGCTAGTAGAAGAAATAAATAAGGGGACAATGGATCTCCCTGTCGTAAACCCCTAGCTACCCCAAAAAGGTTGGAATGTTCTCTGTTGATCAGCACAAAAAAAGAGGTCGAGGTAACACAACTCATGACCCACTCAATCCAACCCTTCTCAAAGCCAAAAGCCTCCATCACCTTGTGCAAGAAGGTCCACCACACCCTATCATATGCTTTGGACATGTCAAGATTTATGAACATTGCCTTCTCTTTGGATCTGGACATTGAATGAACCACTTCCATTGCCATCACGATACCATCCAAGATCTGCCTTCCTTCCATAAAACCACTTTGCTCCTCTGAAATCAGCTCCTTTAAGCACTTCTTCAACCTTTCAGCAATCAATTTCAAAAGGATTTTGTAGATGACATTACAAAGAGATATGGGGTGAAAGTGGCTAAAGCAGTCAGCCCCCTCCCCCTTCGGGATGAGGGCCAAAAAAGTAGAATTTAGCGCCCTCAACATCTGCCTATTGGTCTGGGACTCCTACATCACTGCTAGCAACTCACCTTTAATAATTTCCCAGAACTCCTGATAGAACTCTATCGGAAATCCATCTGGTCCTGGAGCCTTACCTTTCTTCATCTGAAAGACTACTTAATTTAGTTACTCCTCTGAGATAGGTCTTCTCAAATTCTCCTTCATGTCTTGAGTCACAATGGAGGGAATACAGGATAAAATCGAATCATCTGCCTCCACATCCCTTAGCCCTTCTTCCTGGAAGAATGATCTAAAATACCATTCAGCCTCATCACAGATTTCTCTAGTTAAAGAGACTATCTCCCCTCTTTTCGTAACCAGAGAACTAATAACATTTCCATGGTGCCTAGATTTGACCAAATTGAAGAAGAATGCAGTGTTTCTATCCCCTTCTTGTAGCCAGTCGATCCTAGATTTTTGTTTCTAGAAAATTTCCTCTCTCAACTCCCACTCCTCCAAGGTTTTTACTGCCCTTGCTTCCTCATTCAATAAAGACCTTGTAAGTCCCTCCTCCCTAATTAATTTGGTAATGTCATTTAACTCTTCTTGCACCCTCTTCTTCTCCTGGAAGATGTTCCTGAAGCTATTCTTGTTCCATCTCTGAAGCTGGTATTTGATGAATTAGAGGAGTTTCGCAAACACATACATGGCTGTCCCAGCCACTGGTCGGCCTTCCCTCCACCATTCAGTGATCTAGCCGAACAATTCCTAGTCCCATAGCCACATCATCTAGAATTTGAATGGCAGCTTCTAATGCCAGAAAGCAGAAGAAATATTCAGTTTGATCGGTCAATGATCTGAACTCTGCCAATCCAAAATCTCAAAGCTAAGCATCCATCTACCTCCCACCCAAAAATAAGACACCAAAAACCTATCTATATGCTCAGCAATGTAGCTGTTTCCCAACCTTTTGTTATTCCAAGTGAATCAGCCATTACTCGGTTTGATGTCCACCAAATTTAATTCTGAGATCTTATCCCTGAGGAGACAAGAAGATGGCTCCAATCTGGTGTTCCCACCCATTTTTTTTGAGCTATCCAGAATCGCATTGAAATCTCCCACAACAATCCATGGTAAATAAGGAAACTCTTTACGGATTCCCTAAGATTTTGAATATACATAATTATCAAAATAAAAAAAATCAAATAATTCCCACATAATGACATCATCTTCCACCCCCTTCCACTTTCCAAATTTCAATGATGCCACAGGGTCTGCTTGTCCCCTATCATCTAAATTTTATAATCTAAAGAACCTTATTTGTAAATTTCAATAATTCCATAGGATCCACTTATCCCCCATCATCTAAATTTTATAATCCAAAGATATTTCTTTATAAATTTTAATGATGCCACATGCTCCATCTATCCCCCATCATCTGAATCTTATAATCCAAATATTCCTCTCTCCAAATTTAATAATCCACCTCAAATCCCACTAACCTCCTCTACAAAATTAAATAATCTCATTTAATCCTCCATGGGTCTAATGTCTCCACCTATTTCCCACTCCTAAGTTTCCAAATAAATAATTTAATAATCTCCCATCAATTCAATCATCCTCCACCGTTGATCTCGAACCAAGATAAATGGCTCTCATTAATAGAAACAAATTTATAAATATAGCCATTCACCTATATTTTCACTAAGCTTGAATTATACAACAAAGTGTCATCTAAAGACTATCCATCAAAGCTTCAACTCATCAAGCCAATCTATCAAATATCAACATTACAAAGAGAAGTGTTTTTGAATCATCGACATGCCTCAATCAAGTATTTTCAACTACAATAATAAATAATCAATCCAAGCGATATCCAATCTACAAAAGACTAAGTAAAGGTATGATATGTATTGTTTTTAATCCTCCCTTCTTTAATTTATTTTTGGATAGTTTATCTAAATTATACTGAAATATATTTAATTAGTTTCCATTTTATTTTAATTTCTAAAAATCTAATAATCTCGTTCTTGTTTTACATTTTGGCATGCCTAGTGGGACTCACAATTCCTCACTTTTTATTTTCTTATTTGAAGATTCCAAATTATTAGTGATTATTAAAATGTGTATGCTCTCCTCTTGTGCCTATTAGATGATGTATGAGGATCATAAATATTTTGGTTATCTTATTATTCATTTTGTAGTTTTTCAAATGACAAGGAAGATTACATTATTAACATTCTATTTTCAAGTTTTTGAATCACTTTGAGTTAAAATGATTGTAATATTTGCATGTCTTTTTACTTTTTATTCTCATAGTTTGTTATTCCATAACCTAAATTTTAAATCCATGGCCTAGACTGCTAATATAGAGTGTCATCTTTTAGAGGCCATAACTTTTGACTTGGGTGTCTATTTGACCTCCCACTAATGCCAAAACAAAGATATTAGAAAGGAGAATGCAACCATGAAATAAATATTCCACTTTGGATTTGATATATTTATTTTAAAAATCACATATTTTAATATTTTTCATTTATAATCTTGATTTCTCACATACAAGTTAGATATTTTTTGTATTTTACTTATATTTTCTTGTTTCTAATCTTGTTGCATATTTGTTGTGAAAGTTATTTTTTTGGTTTTGTCTTCATTTTGTGCTTCTAGTTTGGCTAACTTACAATATATTTGGATTAATTACCTCTTCACAAATAACTTACTAACCTTTTTTCGTAGGATGCTTTCCAAAGAAGCAAAAAATTAAACCAAAAGAAAAGATTTTATTTTATTTCCTTGTTAACCTTTTTTTTATTTTTTAAACTATTATTATTTCAAGTTTTTTGACTTCTTACAAGTAGAATATAAATCTTTTTAATTTGTTTAGTAATTAGATCACATTTATTTTTCATTAATCTTACTTCTTGTTTGTATAAAAAATTTGTGTATGTTCTTTCCTTGGAATCACATTGGTGATGATAATCAAAAATAAAAAACAACTTTGTGACCTTGATTATTCTTGCATATGCTCTTCCATTAGTGTAATACTTGGAAATTAGAAATAAGTGTTGATCCTTTTCTTTTAGCTATATAGAATGGATTTCATCACCTTATTACGAGTCTTTAGGGTATGGTGACTAAGAATTGATACCCAACATATGTATCAACCCCATACATCCAATGGGGTATATAAATTGAGTAGAAGGTGTCATAAGAACATAATGATTATGTATATAAAACTTAGGTTATGAAAGTAAAGGATTTATTCATGATGCTAGGCAATCATAAATCACCCTCAAAGAATTTAATTTATGGTATCACTTCACTGGAATCTTATCACTGAAGTGGTTGCACAAGGGAAGAATCTCTCTCTTTGATGGATTTTTGAGATTCACATATTGTAAGGTATATCAAGGAGCATATAAAAAGTTTTGTAATTTTAAGCCTTAGGAAACCCTTTTTCTATTGAATTTATGGTGTATTAGTAAGTGGTTAGACCTAAGAAGTTACTCTCAACATACCCTTGAAACTAAATTTAGTAAGATATAGGCATGAAATCCTATGTAATCAATGCTCTAAAACATTAGAACATCACTATATAATGTAAAATTAAGTAGAATTGAGAGCCCATAAACCCTTCAATACCTTTAGATCATCTTTTTCTTGTGTATTTATGATTGTAGTTATTCTCCTAGCTTATAGGCTTGTTTGGTTTATTTTATGTGTGTGTATGAACATTACTTTTATCATTTGAAAGAGAAAGTCAACTAAAATCAAATAATAAACAAACTAAAGCATTTTTAAAGTCAAAATCCACATTCAAGTCTAAAAAAACTGAAATGTGTCATTTCACATTGAGCTTAGCATCCATGGCACATTTCACTAGGATTTGAGCCATATCTAACCCAATTTTAGAATTAAATTTAGGTAACCATCCCTAAGTTGAAATGAATTTTGGTAACAATCCATGTCATCCAAATCAAGAACATGATAGTCACACTGGTAGTGATGTTAATTAGAGTGTATATGACCAAGACAATACTAGCCACTAGCTCAAAATAGATCAAGGAAAATTATATCTATAAAAATACCTCTATAAAAAATAAAGGTCAAATATTATCATATTTGGCCCATGTAATTGATTCCACATATGTTGAAATAGACTCCACACACATATATTATAGGCAAGACCAAGAGGTCCATGACCATGAACAAGCCACTACTAATTATCACATCATCAAGATCAACACCATACTAAAAACCTCCATTTGGATCATGAATCTATTGATAAATTAAAATCAACTTTAGTAGAGCAGTCTTCTCAAGACCCAAATAGATTCATAATCGACCACCTATAATAAGTTGGCAAAATGATATTTACTTTGGCTTAAAAATTAGTGGCCACATTATCCAATCCATAAATTTCATCCAATCAACAATAATAAATCCCACCCAATTATTAGAAGCACATATCATTTAATGTTGGCAATAGGGTGTACATACCCCATAGATCCAAATGCCAATTTACATGCATCTCTTAATTAGTCTCCATTCATCCATAAACATACATCAAATCCTTATCTAAATGCTCCTTTTCCTACGTAGTGGCAAGCGATGAAAAACACTCTTCAATTATTATAGGAAAGGAATCAAAACATAAAGTTCAAGTTTGAGGAGCTATATCCATATCCCTTTGCTGAAATTATTTTAAAAATACATTTTTTCACTCATTTTGAGGTGCCTAAATTTGATAAATATAAAGGGAAAGATCCATGGGACCCCCTTAGGAATTTCTTCATGTTTTGTCAAGAAGTGGTACATAATAAAATTTTATTAATAAAAATATTTCCTCAAAGCTTGGGTGGTTAAGCTTTGGAATGGTTCCTCCATTTGCCTAAGGAATCCATCACTAGATTTATATTTGTTAGAATGTTTTGTGAGGAATTTCTCATACAACCTAGAAACATGAGTTGAAATTTATAGACCTTTGCAACTCCAAATCAAGAAGTGGGAAAGTTTCTAATCATTTTTACAATGATGGAGGAGTTTGGCCAGAAAATTTCCTCATTCATTTCATGAAAAACATTTATCAGACAGTTTTTTGGAAAATATTAATTGAGAAATAAGTCATCATGTAAAACTCTAATGTTCCACCACATTTGATGAAATCATCCAAAAGAGACTCCAAATTGAAAAGGTTCTCATTAGTAAGTGTCTAGTTAAAGTGTTCTATAAAGACACTTTGCATCAACCTCAGGTTAGTGCTCTAGTGAAAATATAAAAATGCAAGTTCTTTTATAAGAACAAGAATGTAGTGGATGATGGAGTTATAGATTCTAAATATGTGCAAAATATTCAAACAAGACATGTTCAAAACATCTAATCCACTCCAAAAGTTACTCTTAATAAACCATCTTTAAAGATTCCATATCAAAGGAGGATCCTTGATCCTCTTGGATAACCCATAGAGATAGTTTTCCAACATTGCAGACATGATTGTATTCCCACCAACAAATCCTTTTGAATTGGAACACCCTAAGCTAAAATGGTATAGGGATGATGACTACTATGAGTATCATCATATTAAAGGTCATGTTCTTTATCAGTGCATGCAACTCAAACATTACATTCAAGATCTATCAGATCATGGTGATATTGAGCTCAAAAATCAAGCATCCACATCACATAATCAAAATATGGGAATTTTTAAGGATACATTCCTAAAACATGATCAACATAATCAACAATGGTGACATCAATATCACCACCAAGGTCAAAACAAAGACACTAATTGTGTGGATTATCGTAACACCTCACATAATTATGATAGTGGTATGTCCACTATAAAAATTAATTCCCACCATCAACCTAGCACAACTCAACATACTAGAGTAATTACCCCAAGACCTTATATCACCCAATCTAATAACCTCATCCAAGAAGTAGAATATGTTATTAATACTCATTGCTTAAAGGTCATATTTCAAGGACCTTCCACATTAAAATCCCATAATCAAATCCCAATTTATTTCATGTCTAAAACAAAACCATCCATACTCACAACTAAAAATCAATATGATTTTATATAATAGTTAGAGGATACTCCACACATATTTCCATCTTGGATATTTTATGAACATCCTCTATTCATATGAACATCTTACACCAAACCCTATAACAATCATAGGTCCTTACTGACATTGACCCCTCACAATTTCAAGCACTTGTAGGACATTTGTCCTTGGGTCAACAAATCACCTTTGGTCATAATGATTTCACCAGTAGGATTGTCCCATAATAATCCTCTCTACATAGAGGTGATTATTTATAAGCAACACAAATAATGTGGGTACTCACAAACAATGGGTTAACACTAAACATTTGTGTGCTCAAATTTATCCTATGCCTTAGGTGTTTACAATCAGACATGGAATCAAACATCATTACCATTAAGGAATATGATAATATCGAAAGAGAATCATCTGACACTATTTATCTACCCATCATTATTGGCCATGTCACACATCAAACCCTATTTCATGTCCTTGACATTTATCTTCCATAAAATATCCTATTTGTCTATCCATAGATTCATGACATGCACATCATTCCTTCCACTTTTCATCAATGTCTAAAATTTACAAACTCTGATATAGAGGTCACAATCCTTGGTGATACATAACTTTATTAGTATTATAAGATGTTGGAAGCTAAAAATGTCCACACCCATCATTGTACCATTATATAATATGCCCTTAAAAAGGATAAAATGTGCTTCCAAGTCCTAAATTATCATACACTCATTTAAACAATCTTCCATCCACATCCAACAATCCCCATCCAAAATCATCCACACACTTCACAATAAAATATAAAGTTTTGGAGAATATGAAATGAAAGATTATTTCCATATTACAAAACCTCCATTATCCCCAAAAACCCATGGTGGGTCTAACATGATGTGTCAAAATAAGGCTAATTCATATAAGGTAGGTTCTATTTCATTTTCCAAGAATGGTCTTTTAAGCAATGAAGAGTAAAATGTCCTAGTAATTCATGGTTATACGGTGATGGACTAGTTTCATGCAATGAAAACAAAAAATATCCTATCCTTAAAAGGATGTTAGAAAGGGTAAATTAAAAGGATATAGGCTTAGGAGCTGAGTAATAAGGAATTCTTGAGCCTATCCCATCTACTTAATATGAAGTAAATAATGACATCAGATATAAACCACTTAGAGGGGACCCCCTAATCTTGAAAGTGATATAACTAAGATGACTAATGATGAATTTCCCTATAGTGATATAGAGTAATTTTATAAAATCTATGATGATTTTTTTGATACTAATATTTTTAATACCAATGTCATTCTTACCATCCACTTAGACCTCATAGATTGGGAATAACGAGATCACATATCTTTAGACATTTTTTAGAATGATGAGGCAACTAGATATTTTTTGGTACTTCAAGATGATTTATCACTTAGGGACCATAAAAAGGGATTAGAAATTCATTTGGAGCCTCCTACCTACATTGGAGAGTAGGTGGATTTCCTTAGTCAAGAAAACAAAGAAAATTAAAAATTGATGTCCTCTAGTGAAAAACTCTTTGAGGTATTATTGGACAGTGAAAAAAAAAAGAAAAAAGATGTGTTCATTGTTGAAAAGTTTTTTGAGGCACCAATGAATAGGTAAATCCATTCTCTTCTTCAGAAAGCATAGAGTCCTAGAAGTCCTCACATCATCTTCAATTTAGAATTTAGTCTCGAGGAGCAACACACATTTGAACACTTGGTCCAAGAATCTCCACAAACATTCAATGAGTCATTATTGATTAAATGAATGACTCTAATTCTTCTTATATGGGTGAGATTTATGACAAAACTAGGTCACAATCAAATAAATACTATCAGTTCCCTTTAGTATATACTTTGTTGGAGGATGGTTCCATGTTGCTTGTGGAAGATACCATTGAGGTCAACCTTGGTATAGAGGAAAATCCATACATCATTAAGCTCGGTGCCTCTCTCATTGAAGAGGAATGTGAACCTATTATTATTATCCTCAAACAATTCATGGGTATTTTCTCATGGTCCTATTCTAATATGTCTGGATTATATCCATCATATTGTAGTGCATATATATGCCAAATCCATCAAGCATAAATTATATAAAATACATTCATGTATTACCATTTTAGTCAAGAAAGAACTCAAAAAACTCTTGGAATTTGAGTTCATTAGACCTATTGATTATTTAGAGTGGATCTCCAAAATTATTACTGTAAATAAAAAACCCTTATGAATCCACATTTGCACTAATTTCTATGATATCAATAAAGATTACCAAAAGTATGATTGTCCTTTGCCCAATATTGATATGATAATCAATTCCACAACTAGATATGAGTTGTTATCATGTATGGATGAATTTACAAGCTACAACCAAATTAAGATAACACTGAGGATCAACATAAGACTGCATTCACCACCCCATGGGGGAAATTTTATTATTGGGTCATGCATTTTTCCCTGAAGAACATTGGTGCCACTTGTTATAGAACCATGATTGTTGTCTTCCATGACATGATGCATTATATTGTGAAATATTATGTGATGATATCCTTAGAAAGTAGAAAACAAGAGCATAACATCCAATAATTTTGTGCAAGATCTTTGAATGACTTTAATAATACAAGGTTAGATTAAATCCTAAGAAGTGTGTCATCAAAATCACATCCAATAAGTTTTTAGGTTTCATTGTATCCAAGAAAGGTATCAAAGTGGACCTAGCTAAGGTCAAGGACATAACACAAATTCTTCCACAATCCAATCTAAAACAATTACATAACTTTCAAGGAAAAATTCAAGTGATTCATCGATTCATTTCAAAACTTACAAAATGTTGTCATCCCTTAACATAACTCTTGAAAAATGGAACTTCATTCTAATGGAACAAGTATTGTTAGGATGTGTTTGATCAAATAAAATCATATTTGGATAATCCATCAATGTTTTCCCCTCTAGGGCCAGTCAAACTATTGTTACTTTAGATATCAACTACTTAGCATGCCTTAGGGGTAATTTTTGATCAACACAGTAAAAATGGTAAATACATATTAGTTTATTAATTGAGTAGGAAATTGGTCACCTATGAACATAATTATTCATCTCTTGAAAAGACATGTTTATAAGTATTTTTCACCTCCAAAAATTTATGACACTACATGCTCAATAATTGGACCATCATCATTGTAAAAGTTGATCCACTAAAGTATCTTCTATATAAAGCAACATTGATAGGTCATATGGCCTAATGAGTTATGCTCTTAAGTGAATTTGACATTGAATACACAAATCAAAAAATATTAAAGGGTAGGTTCTTGTTGATCAATTAATATAAGCTTGATAACAAGATGCATATCCATTAACATTTGGGTTTTCAGATGAGTCCATTTTATCCATTGAAGAATAAAAATAATGGAGGCTCTATTTCAATGGGTCATTCACACCTATGGCTCAGAGGCAGGTTTTTTTTGTAACACCACAAGGAGATCTTATCCCCAAGTCTTTTCATATTGACTTCTCATGTATAAATAACATTAAAAAATGTGATGCCCTTATTTTTGGACTTTGTATTTCCATCTAATGGGACATTAATAACTTGTCAGTCTTTGGTGATTCTTAGTTAATTATCAATCAAGTAAATGATCAATATCAAATAAAAGACCACAAACTCATGCCATACAAAGCCATGCCATATAGGCTTAATAAATATTTTGATCATATATTATTTGATAAAGTACCAAAGGTCAGTAATAGGTCAAAAGATTCCATGGATACTATTGGTCCACTTCTTAAAATTTATTCAAATATCCATCAATATAAACTCCAGTTGAATAACTCATCATCCCTACATATGATCATCTAGAATATAGAATGATATGTGAGATCATTGGTCCCATTTCACCCTAATATAAAAATATTTACATCTACCTTCATGATCACATCCCTAAAAAATAATTATCATGTAACCAACACAAATCCTTCATCTATAACACATCTTGATATACTTTACTTGGTGGCACACTTTATTATAGATGTTATGATGGAGCCCCAATTCATTATTTAAATTTAGGAGAGACTAATTTATCCATCAAAGACATTCATAATTAGATTTATGGGCCCCCTAATATTGGCCAACTAAGGAAAATAATGTATGTGCATATACAAAAAAGTGTGTTACTATAAGCATGGTGAACTGATTCACACTCCATCACAAGCATTTTAGCTGATTACAACTCGTTGGACTTTTTCAACATAGTTACTCATTCTCATAGGGATATAAACCCCACTTCATCTCATGTTCATAAACACATCCTAACTACTACTAAATATTTTATAAAGTGATTTGAGATAATCCCTCTCACTTATGTAACTGGGAATCAAATATCCAACTTTATTTTTAATCATATCATTTTACGGTATGGCATCCCATCCAACATCATTTATGATAATGGAAAGTACTTCAAGAATAATGACATTAAATCCCTTTTTTCCTAATTCTATATCATATATAGATGTTCAATTCCTTATTATACACAAATTAATGGCCACACTAAGGCATCCAACAAAAACGTCCTTAAAATCATTAAAAGGACTATTAATTATGTTAGTCATGATTGAAATTTATAATAATTTCTTGCCTTATGGGCTTACTGAACCAACATTAACACTTCCATAGGTGCTACAACCTATTCCCTAGTCTTTAGATCATATGCAATCTTATATATTGAGATTGAGTTACCCTCCCTATGTATTTAATTGTAGGATGTCATTGATGATGAATATTATAGGTTGCATGACTACAAGAGCTAGAACTCCTTGATGTGAAAGAATTGTCAGCACTAAATCATCTCAAGGATTATAAAAATAGGATGCACCATAATTATAATAAGAAAATAAAATATTGAGAGATTTAATTAGGTTATATTTTGTTTAAATAAAATAAAATTAATATGAATACATAATAGGAGAAGGCAAACAAGTTTGAACCTAATTGGTTAGGTCCATATATCATCATTGCTAAGTATAATTCTGGTGCTTAAATATTGGTCACGTAATATTGAAGATAGATATATAAGCCCATGAATATCATGCACCTCAAGTATTTCTATGTTTGATGTCCATAAAAAAAAAGTAATAAATAATAAATAATAAATAATAAACAAGAGAGAAATAGTTCATCCAAATGTGAAAACCATGGAATCTTGAGTAAGAATCATGGTAAAAACCAATTTTTTGGTGCCATGTGTAACATTCCACTTTATATGAGTACCCTTGTGCTTTGGGGTAGGTCTACATACTTCCATGTCCCTCCATCCAATCCTTATAATTATCCAACAAACCTTTTCCTATTTTGACCTTGGTGGTGATTTACAGCTACTATAGTGTGTGATAGGTTTTGACAAATCAGAGTGTGGCAACTTATGTGTAATAAGATATTAGAGTGACATAAGGGGTAGCTTCCTTGTCTTGTGATCCTTGGATAACTTTATTTTGGTTGTATCTATTCATTCATCCTTCACATACAATATCTCTTTCCACTTCCACTACTAGAGTTTATTTCCCCTTTATCATTAGTTCATACACACACATACTGGACACCCTTTTGTATATATTTATTCCAAAAATTTAAAAACATTATTAAAATCTAGAAAGTACCAAAAATAGTGATATAAATCCACAAAACCTTGAGTTACCATGAGCACTCTTATTTTAGGTTGGGCTTAAATCCTTGATCAATTTTGACCTGGATCATAGTCACTTCATTAGGAAAATTTTGTCCACATCTTCTCCCTTGCATGTATCCTTTCTTAGGGTTCTATATAACTATATCATTGATATTTCACATAAGGATTTTGAATTGATTAATGACAAGATGCTTTATGTTGATTTTATTTTTGGGTTTGTGTGTGTTTATTTGCTTTTTTGCTTGTTGTACCTTGAATGTCTATATGTGTCAACAACTTCATCATGGTTTTTCCATATCATGGTGATTTTTTGCATGTGTACTTTAGTTCATCCATCAAAATATGAAAATAATGTTATCCTAATTTTTCCATGTCATGGTGCATTTGTGTCATTTTTTGGTTGGATCAGAGATTAGTCCTTGTGCACATTGTGAACAAGTCATCATGGTGCTTTGTATTATGGTGTGTACCATTCTTTGCTATCTCAAAAATTAGGTTGTAAATTATATGAGGAGGAATGCTAAAATTCTAAAATGACAATATGTTTTCCTTGTAAAAATTTAATCACACCTTAACTTCCATTTTCAAATTCAATTAGTCCATCCATATTTAAAAAATAAAAATCAATCATCATCTATTTATCATTATCATCCCTCCTATTTTGGGATAACTACATTGGCATTAGGTCCATTTGGACTATGTAGGCAACACTCAATTACATGTAGGTTTTTATATAAAGTCAACCAATATTATTATCATTCGTATCATTTATTTCCATTATCATCCATAATATTTTTTTTCCATTTATCCTCCATAATAAACTACTCACACTATCACTACTCATCAATACCCATCACCTCATCCCTTCATCTTGAAAATAGTTTTTAACATTTGATTAATATCCCTCCTCATGTCACACCTCAATCTTCACCAATCCTCCACTTTACCCCTCTTGTTTTAACCCCTTTACCATTTTCCATTCCATTTTCATCTCCAAAGCCACCATATGATCCACCATTTGGCTCATCACCTTCCTTGCCATCATAATACCACTTACTTATTCAGTTTTATATCATCCTTTTTGTTTCTTTCTTCCACTCCTTTGCTTGATAATATCCATTTATTCCATGTGTTTCCTTATCCTTCATTTGTATCACCATTTTTTTACTCTTTAGGCTAGTTTAGAACTATTTTCACTACTTTTATTTCCTATCATATCTCTACTCATCCTATTCACCTGCACAATATCTAACATTATTTGACATCTACTTTCAACTTTACAATCTACCTATTTATCACTACCATCCTTCCACACTCATCTTATACATTTTTTTCTTCATTTCATTTCTCCATTTCATTTCATTTTTTTCATCTTCCCTCATTTTATTTGGTTTACTTACCAAGTTGCATATCCCTCTTTCTTCCCAACAATAGCTCCTTTAAAGGTAGTTATACTTTGAGAAGTCTTCCATAATTTCCCTTTTCTTATTATTTGAGCAAGCATTTATACTCAACACTAACTATATCTTCATTCTCTCCATCATCCATATATATGAAAACTCATTACCTCTTTATCCTCTTTCATCCATCTTATCAGAAATACTAAGCATGCATCCACTAGATCATATGTTTTTTACATCCATGCTTACCCATGTCCTCCACTTCTTATTTCAATGAACAAAATCTGATCATGTTCATTGATACATCTTACATCTCAATGTTTCCACATGTTATGAATATGAATCTCTTTTATTCTTCAAGTTAATCACTTAACATCAATGCTAATTTCCCTTCATTTCGTCCCATGGGTTGTGTTCTTCTTAGTGACATTGGTCATTTTTTGTATTGAGATCTATGCCCCCTATGATGAATTAAGTCCATAATTTTTTTGTGAACTTGATTTCTTTAATAACTCATAGTTTAAGGTGGTGAGATGAGTTACATATCCAATTCATCTTCATAACCATCTTTATCCCTCAACACGGCATCACATCATTCTTTAAATCATTATTTCATCACTTTGGCCATCCTCGTGTGCCCAATTTTTTGTGATTTCTTTATTTTTTGAAAATTCATTATGACATGCATATATGTTTGCATCAACCCATAAATCCTTTAAAATATTCATCAAGATGATCATTCATCATTGGTTTAAATAAATTAACTCTTAAAAAAATGCTTGTAATCCAAACTGATAGCGTTCACCTTGCTAGGGGCATATTAAAGTCTATAAATTATCTAAAATCCACCCTATTTGGGAAAATCAATTCAAAATCATTTGAACATTAAAGCAAACAAGCATTAACTTAAGGAAGTTAGTTTCATCCCTAGGTTAATGTTTTTCTCTATTTTTTGCTTTTTTCTAAGGATGAAAAGAAGAAACTACCAATAAAGGTAATGATTATGAGAACCTAGTATAAAATGTGCACATCATCTAGATGATGGTGGGTAATCCTCTTTGGCTAGGAAGGAATAACTTTCAATAAGAAAAAACTAAGAAAACTTGTTTGTTAGATAAGTAACAAAGTGGATTGCCTAGCGTGAGCTAGGTCCTAGAAGCAAAAGCTTCCTACGAGGCTATCAATCCACCTTATTTAAATAATTAAATTGAAATGATAAACTGAAACATAATTGCATTAAATGATAGAAAATCTAAAATTAAATACAATTAAGATGGATGCTTTGCTAAGAAAATGATTAAATAAATCAAATGCTAAAAGGCTAGTCGAGGCAAGGTTATGGTTTTGTTTTGGCAAATGGTCAAAAGGGAAAGATGGTTTGGTTGAGGTTGATAAATGATTGAATGATCAAGAAGGTGATGGTCAAAATGATAAATAAAATAGAATGGAAAAGGATAAAAAGGATAAATGGTCGAGTTGGTAAATATGGCCAAGAGGCAAAAGGGGTCAAGTGGGTGAATTAGGACAAAGAGGTAGAAAGGGTCAAGTGGGTAAATATGGCCACAAAAATAATTGAAGTGAAAAAGGGGAAAAAGAAGAGGTGAAAGGTATGGAGGTCAAGAGAGAAGAGGCCAAAGGAGATAATAAGTTGAAATGAAATAAACAAACAAGGTTACCTTTGAGATGGTTGTTGATCAAATCTTGGAGTGATTCTGATAGAGTTTTGATGCTTTGAATATTTTCTCCTACAAGATGAGGATGACCTCCTTCTAAAGTGGATAACCTCCTCCAAAAGTAAAAAAACTTGCAATAAGAGTGCTTTAATAAAAAAATAGCTTCCAACCTCCAACTTAACCTTGGGTGAAGGAGAGGGGGGGTATTTATAGCATATGTTATGAAGAGTCAAGCCAAAAGAGGAATAGTAGAAGCATGGTGAAATTTTATATGTGGTGGATGAATTAGTAAAAATGAGGTGGGTGGGGATTCCCATTTGGGTTGGTGAGTGTCCCATTTGGTTTAAGAAGTCAAAAATGGGTGCCCTTTATCTTTCCCAAAGTAATAAAGAGGTAGGTATCTTATTTTGAAGTTTAATTTCATGTGTGAAGGTAAAATACATATTTAATAATGGCCCTTAAGGGAAAATTCACCATATTTCAAGGGGGGGCCTTGTGATGCTTAAATGAGGTCATTAAGCACTTTGGGAAGGGTCCTAGGTGGGGTATGATGTCCCACATCAAGCCACACTTATAAGCTATGACACTTATCATATCACCTTACTATGTCACTTGCCATGTAACATGCCAAGTCACTTACCATGTCATCATGAATAGTGATAGTGGGTCCCACAGTGAATAGTGATAGTGAATAATATTTTTGAATAGTACTTTTAAATAGTGATTTTGAATAATATTATGTGACTAGAATAATAGTGATTTGGTTAGGTTAAGATGGGTTTTTTAAGGTTTAATAAGGTTTAGGGGGTATTTAAGGGGTCTTAAGGCATTTAGTCATCAAAACTATAAGTGTGTACTTTTCTAGTGTCTACATTTTGCCTTTTTTTGTTATGCAGCTTTGAATTAACAAGCTATAAAACAAAATAAAATAGCCTTGTCAAAGGTCAAAGTGCCTCAAGTATGGGAGGAGGTGTTCCCACTCAAACTAAGAGTAGATGAGGAAAGGTCAAATCAGGTGTAGGTTTGATAAGCAGTTGGTAGGGAGGCACTAGGTGGTGCCATAAGGTAGCTGGGCATGTGAAATTCCAATGGGTAAAAGGTGACTAAAAATGGTAGTCAATATTGTGTAAAGACTAAAGTCACAAATGTTGGTAAAAATAAGGTCAATCCTAGAAGGACACATGATAGGGATAACCGATCCATAACATTGGTCATAGCTAATTGAGTTAGGCCTATCAAGTCATCTAGATAGGCTAGATGTTGGTAACAAGTATCTATTATAGGAAGTGTTCCTAAAAAACAACATAATTAGTTAGGTCATGCATGAGGTGGTGAAAATGTTTAAAATCTCAACATGTCAAGGTTGGTCATTATGGTCAAAAGTTATTGCAAAACATGCCAATGTTTTTGGTCAAAAGCAACCAACATCAAGGTAGACATGGTGAAATCATGGGTGGATTGGGTATGGGTTAGAAGGGGATGGCTGAGATAACTCTAGATGCACTTGAAAAGTTGAAACTACCTACATAGTTCCATGGACATAAATCTAAATAGAACATTAGGCCAGATGTAGTTCTTTTGAGGTGAAGAGTGTTGGTTAACTTGGTTGCCCCAATTTGATATCATGTAGTTAGGTCCAGTTGAAGGACATTGGAGAAAGGGAATCTCCAAAGGGTGGGAAATATGAGTATTAAATATTTTTTTTATTTTTTTGGTAGAAATGGTGGATGAGATTACCTAGGATGCAATTAGATGATTACATCAACTATGCAAAAGGAATCTGCAATTGTGGATAAGCACGTTCAAGCATGAAATTTCTATCACCATTTAAAAAAAGGAGAAATATGCTTTACTAGGATTTAGAAAAATTTTCACCACTTGAATTTCCACAATGATATGATGGGTTCTTTCATCACCATCCAAATAAGCTGACATTGTGCATACTTCACAACAATGTCATTAACAGGCTATGGAAGGGTATGATTCAACAATTCAGGGAAGCAAAGTAGCAGAGTGGGTAAACAAGAAGTGGTGAATATTTAAACCCTTAACCCTTGAGTCAGTGGGGACCCAAAATAAATAAGTGTTGAATTTTGAGGGAATTCAAAGAAAGACAGTGAGGGGTTTTAAAATTTGGAGTGAGGTAAATAATAATATTAATTAAATGAGGGATCAAGTTATGGATTTTATGTATTAAAGTAAGGGCATGGAGGACACAAGGAAGTAGACAAGGAGATGTAGAATTGACACAACTGGTGATCATACTCTAAAGAGGTGGAGGTTGAGTTGGAGAAAATAAGGGAGATCTAATAAGGGATGAGGTGAAGGTGGACTAGGAGATGGATGAAGAGATAGGTAGAGGAAATAATTAATTTGCATATAAAGATGAAGGTGGATAAGGATGGAAGGAGATAGGCATGGACATATAGGAAGAAAAAAATAAGGTCAAGAAGAACAAGGAGTGTCCTCAAGATGAGAAAAATGAAAGGAAATGGAGAAAATGGAGAGGATGGTGGAAAATAATGAAAGGGAATGAGATGAAGATAAAGGATGAAGATCAGGGATGATAAGAAGAAAAAGGAAGAATTAAAGCAAGGATAATCACATAAATTCAAAAGATAAGTGAGTATCGAGATGGAAAGAGGAAAAGTGGAACACAAAAGGCAAAAGGCAAGAATTGAGAAGAAGAAAAGAGGCAATGATGGAAGGATTCTCAAAGGATAAATACCTAGTTAGAAAATACTTGTGGAGGAAAAAAATAATATAAAAATGATGAAAAAAATCAAACAAGAAGAATGAAAAATGGGTACGATGGGAAAAATGGTGAAATGGTAGAGAGTGGTGGTACACATAAAGAAAAGGTGCAGCAACTTAAGAAATAGAAAGCTTGCAAGATGCACAATATGATGTGAAATTGGTGAGGAAAAGAGAGTGATAAAGAGGGTATGATAAATAGCCAAGGGTGAGGGGAGATGATAATGATGGTGAAAGAATTTGAAGGGGATAAAGGACAAGGTTGGTAATAATCTGAGAGAGAGACCAAAAACATGAAAAGTGGGTGAGGGAGTGAACTATGAAGTATGCACAAGGAAAGGTGATGGGGAGTCTAGTGAGGCAGAGTAGATAGTGGTAGTATGGGAGATAAGAGGGGCCAATGAGGAACTCTATCAACTCTTGTGTTAAAAGAGATTGACAAATTGGAAAAGTGGTTAAAAGAGATTGACAAGCTAAAGGGAAGGAGGTGGTGAGGGGATAGGTAGAGAAGTGGAGGAAGAGATTTTAGGTGAGATGGGAAAATAAAATAAAGGGTGTGGTTGAGCTAACCTTAGTAATTGAGCATTGCCTACATAGTCCAAAAAGACCTCAGGCTAATGTAGTTCTCCCAATAATGGGGGAAAAACTTAGGATGAAGTATTAGATGGTGTTAATACATAAGGATGCTTAAGAAAGAATTCAATTCTTCCTTGATGTAGGAATCCCTAAGTAAGAGGGCATTGCTAGTGATGGAAATGAGTGAGAAGAAAAAGGGGATGGGAATTATTCGTTAGTGGCTGAGCCACTCATAGAAGTGAAACAACACCTACATAGTCTATCAACATTAGGCCAATATAGTTTGACAAGGTTGGGTGAGTGATTTTCAAATTGGCTGCCCCAATTTGATTGACCACATGGGTTGGTTCGGGCTGATGGAGAAGAAAGGTTTTTGTAAAATAGAGGTTGTAGGTTTTGGTGATGGTGAAGGTACATGGTGTAGATCAATGAATAGTTATCCTAATGATCCCATATTTAGTAAGATGAGAGAAATGAATGGGTAAGGTAAGATAAATAAGCAAGGTAAATAATGTTAAAAACCACAAACATTCTTCAATAGAGCTAATCCATAAAAGAGGTGCCTTTGTGAGGAGGTTGCATCTTCTAAAATTATGCGAGTGTATAAGCCTAGAGATAGCTTCTACCATTATGAGCTGAGTTTTAGGAGGTAGGATTCTATCATGATCTACATAGTCACTTTAGCCAAGGTTCATCATTGTTACAAGATGATTTTTGAGGGTATTATCAAAGTGATGACCTACAAAGATTTCTTTGATGACTAAGTAGATTCTATGAGTAATAAAGTTGGCAGTGTGGTGAACGATAGAGGATGGATTTTGCCTAACCTAAGAGTTACATGGGTAGGTGAGACAAATGGTGGCCATGTCTACATCCTTTATCCTATCTCTATGGAACCAATGAATTATTGGTTTTGCTAGGTTGGGCCTAGCCAACAAGAAACTATGTGGCTAGGAGAATACAATTGGTCCCTTGCTATGGATGAACATTCAGATGGCATAAAAAAAAGACTGCCATGTTGGAGTAAGTACTACCAATGGTTGGGGTCTAACATTTAGATCTTGTGGTAATGCAATAGTAGTAATATGAGGATAGAGGGGAAAATAAGGTGAATTTATTATTTTAAATTCATGGTGGCCTACTTTTGATGGAAGAGTTTCTATAGTGGCCCATGGTTAGAAGCTAATTTACATCAATCGAGCCAAAGGTGATAATGACACAAATGACCACTAGGCCTACAAGGGTCAAGAGATGACAAAGCAAGGAAAGATATCAGATGATAAGGGCAAATAAAATATATCATGATGGTGGATAATGGATTTATCGAAATAACCAATCATATCAAGATGACCAATCATATTGAGGGTGATATGTCCATGTGAAAAGGTAGGTAGACATGACCATTTCTAGTGGGAAGACTATTCAAGGGAATTAATGACATCATATGACCTTCTCGATTGGTAGCATGGAGAACTAGTTCAATGAAGAAGAATGGATAGGTATTCTATTTAAATAATCATGATAAAGACCAGTACCAAGATCAGATCATGTCTTTCATGCGAGCACATCTACCTTCACACAATTGTCATTTGACTTTCCATTGCAAATGATGGTGTATGTTTCATCATCAATAACACAAACAAATAAGAGTGTCATCCCCTCATCCCACACTAATTTACTATCTAGCTCATGAGGCAAAATTTTGTAAATAAATGATGACTTTTTCATAAGGTATGCCAATGTATGTATGCCAACATAATTCTTGGGAGTAATCAAGTAGAAGGATGGATGAACACAAATATAGAGTCACTGGATAATTGGTCTAATGCATAGGTAGGAAAATAATGTACACATGTGCTTTAAGCAATGTGTAATCTGATGACTATGTATGTGTTGTGCAATTCCTCGTACCCTAAATAAAATATTGCATAGTTTGTTATGTACAAAATGTGTTGGATGTCACTAGTCGAATGGTATCATGATTAAGGTTGTGTGGATACTTATGAATTTTATGGTTATGGTTATGTTTATGATTGGTATGGTTATGGTTATTATAATCTCACTAAATGTAAAAAATGATTAGTGTTGTTTCAACATTGGATGGTAAAAGTCATGAGGAAAACACCAACCAAACACATTAAGAATAGGCACAATGCTTTGTTTTTGACAAGGACTAAAAATAAACCTAAAGTGGGATCAAAATAATGAATATAATCCCCTAAAATTCTATGCATGTTAGTCAATAAAAAATGTTTCTTGATCACATGGTGTCAAGTAAGCTCTAAATCCCTTGATTTATAGATAGTCTAAAGGGAAGATGGGTGATAGGTGGTGTGAAGGGTAATGGGTGATATGTATGATAACCTCATGTGAATTAGTTTTGCCCCTTTTATAGGTGGCCTAAGGATCATAATGGACAATTCCATGTCATATTCTAGATGTATGTGGATCAGTATGGGAAGTCTAAATGGGAAAGTTGATTGCGGCTTCCAACTTATTATGTTGTTTGAGAACCAATTGTAGCATTAGAATTTGTTGTGATAGTGGGTCTTTTGATTTATTAATATATATGAGAAGTTGATCGATGCAGGAATATTCCAAGAAATTATTCTACTTTTGACAAAGTTAACTTATCCATCCTTTAAGGGAGTGCTCTAAGCTTATTGGCTTTATTCAATGTTCTTAATAGATGTCCTTCAAGGGAGCAGTCTACCTTACATTTGGAAATTTTGATTTTGTTTTTTGATAGCTATCCTTTAAGGGAGTAGTCTTTAATGCTTAAGATATTGACCCAAGTAATGTTTTGGTATCTAAATTATTTTGGGATGTGATGTGTTTAAACATGGACCAGTCTAATTAGGTTTAGAGGTTTACCTTTATGAGGGCAAAACTTTAACACAAGAAGGTCAATGATATATGAAAGGATGTGGTTTTGAGAGACAATGACCATGGGATTCCATCTTGTCAGAGATGAAAAGTATCCATGAGAACCATGCTATGGGTAGAGACGTGGTACCCATATTTAGGATTAGGCTATGACTGTGGTGGTTATTCACATGGTTCTATGTTGTAATCAATTATCCTAAAAGTGGGAGGAGGAATGTGGGTGAAGGTTAAAGTATCGTAATCAAGGGATGATCTTAAGTTAGACAAAAAAGTGAGCTTGATCCTTCTTTAATAGAAAAATGGATGCAGATGTGAAGCATTGAGAGGCTCAAGTTCCATTTTGCCTTTGAGAGAGGACAAATGATAAGCTCTTGATCCATACTTATGGGTAATGATGTAGGGTCCAAGACAGTTGAAATCAAACTTTCCTCATTTAATCTTCTCCATGTTGGTCACATCTTGGTTTTCTTTTAGGATGAGATCTTTGATATTGAATTCCCATTATTATAAGCATGGGTTATATACTCTTAATAGATGTGAAGATGGTCAAGGGTAGCAATGTGATGTTCATCAAGTAATTCAAGGCGTATGAGGTGTTCTTGATAATAATCCTCTTCAAAAATTATGTTGTATAAGGAAATACAAAGAGAGGGAATATGGACTTCAAGAGGTAAAACAACCTCTGCACCAAAGACTAGGGAAAAGGTGTAACACCTATTTTGGTTCAAATATTAGTACTATAAGCCCATAAAACAAATGGGATGTGTATGTGCCAATCCCATCCTGAAGCACTGAAAACTTTGGTTAGCATTTTGATGAGAGTTTTATTAGAGGCTTCTGCCTATCCATTTTATTGTGGATGATAAGGTGAAGAATGGTTGAGTTTTATGCCAAAAGCATCATAGAGGGCTTGAACTTTTTTATTTTTGAATGATTTGTTGTTATATGTTATGATTTTTTGAGGGACCCCCAAATGATATATAATGTGATCATTGATAAAATCTATAATTTTTTTGGCTTTGATGAAGATAAGGGGGATGGCCTCCACCCATTTAGTGAAATATTTTGTAGTGATGATGATATATTGGTGTCACTGAAAAGAGTGAGGATTGACTTCTCCAATGAGATCTAACCCCCACTATGAGAATGGCCAATAATCCATGGATACCTAAAGGCCATGAGCAAGTGTGTGATGTAAGTTAGCATGTTGTTAGCATTTAACACACTTATTTACATAATCAAAATAGTCTTGATTGAGGGTAGGCCAATAGTAACCCAGACATATGATTCTTTTGGTGATAGTGAGGCCACTAAAATGTCCCCCATAAACTCCATCATGGGTTTCTTTGATGGCATGATGAATCTTGTGACTACATAAACAATGGAGGAGAAGACCATAAAAGCCATGTTTATATATGATTCCCCCTAGTCTGGTATAAAAAGAGGTACCCTGCATAAAGGCCTTCCAATAATTATTTGAGAGGTCAAGTGGAATGATGCCTCTGTTAAGGTAATTAAAGGTTTGGTCATACCGAACATCAAAAGGAGATGCCTCCACATTATAGATGGTTGGAAGGTTTGAATGGATATATAAGGGCCTAATGACATGGTGGATGGTGACAAATAATTTGGATTCTATAGGTTGAGAGGGTATTCAAGATGTAATAGAGGCCATTGTGTTTGCAAATTTATTAGTAGATCAAGGCACTAATTGGATTTGATAACAATCAAAAGATGTTAATAGCTCATCAATGAGGAATTTATAATTTTGTAAAATGTCATTTTTACACTGAAAGGACCCATTTACCTCATTAATCATGAGTTGAGAATCACCAAAGATAGAAATTGTTTTGAATTTTAAGGTGAGAGCAGTTTAGAGACTGATGACCAAAGATTCATATTCTACCATGTTGTTAGTAGATTCAAAGTTAAGTTTAAAGGATAGTAGAAGAGGTTCACCATTAAGGGGTATGAGAATTATGCCTACAACCCCACCATTTTTGCATTTAGAGCCATCAAAAAACATAGTCATTTGGTAAGAGGGTTCTCCCTAAGAAAGAGTTATAATAGAATCATCAGGAAATGTTAATGGAATGGGTTGGTTATCTGGAGAGGGACTTCAGCTAATTGATCAGCAATGACCTACCCTTTAATGGATTTTTGGTGAAGAAAATCAAGATCAAACTCAACTAGAAGCATGAGACACTTAGCCACATGCTGATTTTGGTATGGCTTGGAGTGCATATACTTGAGTGGGTTAGTGTTAGTGATAACATATGTTTTATGATTAAAAAGGTAGTGATGAAGATTAGAGGCAATAAAAATGACAGTGAGACCAATTTTTTTAGGATGGGTATATCATGTCTCATACTCTAGAATCATGTGACTGATATAGTAAATGGCTTGCTCCTTTTTTGTTCATCCCAATGAGCTATCATGACACCTAAAGAGTGATTAGTGGTGGATATATAAAGGTAGAAACACTAGTCATCCCTATGTGGGATAAGAATAGTTGGAGAAAGCAAGTACTATTTGAGTGAATCAAAGGTTTTTTGAAAATATTTGGTCCATCTAAAGGAGGTGTATTTCTTCAAGAGGTGGTGAAAGGGTTGGTATCTATCTGATAATTGAGAGATGAAGCGACATATAGATTGGAGTTTTCCCTGTAGATTGAAAATTTTCTTAAGGTTTATTGGGGGAGGAATTTATAGGATGGCCTTGAATTTAGTAGGGTTAATATAAATTCCATAAAGGGAGATGATAAATCCCAAAAGCATTTTTTGGGATTGAGTTGAACACATAATCAGATCAGTCAGTGAAAAATTATAGTAAGAATAGATAAATGGTCCTTGTGGTGTTTAGATTTTCCAAGGAGATCATCCACATAATCCTCTACATTTTTATGAATAAGATCATGGAAGACATAGGTCATGGCTTGTTGATAAGTTTCTCCTATATTTTTTAAGCCAAAGGGCATGACCCGATAGAAGAAGGTTCCTCAAAGAGTAATGAAGGTGGTTTTATGTTGGTCTAAGGGGGTGATTAGGATTTGATTGTATCCTGAAAAGCCATCCATGAGGGATAACATCTCATGACCTATGGTAATGTCAACTAGTTGGTCGATGTTGGGTAAATGAAAGTCATCTTTGAGGCATGCAAGGTTAAGTTCTCAAATATCCACATAAAGGTTGAGTCCCCTAGTGGGCTTGGTAATGGGAACAATATTAGAGACCCATTATGGGTAGTTAATGGGTTGAATAAAGTTGATGGATAAAAGACATTGAAGTTCTTATTTGATGAGAAGACATATATGAGGGTGCATTTTATGAATCTTTTGCCATACTAGCTTAGCCTCTAGATGGGTAACGATGTTATGATGGGAAAATGGAGGGGTCAATCCTGGGCATATCCTGATAAGACCAAGTGAATGTGATGCTATGGTCCTTAATGAAGGTGGGATAATCACATTGCTTGTTTGAGTCTAAAGATTGGCCCAATTTAATGATGTGAGGACTCTCTTGGGTTCTTAAGTTAACATAAATAGTTGATTCATTAGGCATGATCTAGTTTTTTGGAGGGAAGGATTTATGGATGGGAGTCTCTTACACCAAGGTAGGTGAGGATAAAATTGTCATCTTGGTGCTGAATGCTATAGATGGTGGGTGAATCATAGTCAATCATTTTGAGGTGGATGAGATGAAAGGTTTTAGTTTGGTCATCATGTTGATAGGTCAGTGGGCCTAAACTAATGGTACTAATAAAAAAATAGTTGGATGGGATGATGTTGAAGTGTTTGAATTGAAAAGATATATTGGGAGAAGATGGAATCTCTTTCATGGGGATATCAATAGGTTTTGGTGAGTTGGGTTCTTTTGGTGGTTCAAACCCGAGCCCAAAGAACTCACAAGGTTTATGAGTCTTGATAATAGGCAATTCATGAGGTCCTTATTCGTATAGGTCCATACCAAATCCTTTCTAAGCACAATGGTAAAGATAGGTTCTTGCAAAGGTTTGGTTACTTAGATAAGAGAAATCAGAAGTGAAAGGTTGAATATATGGAGTGGTGATAGGAGTGAGTGGTTGATCAAGTCCCCCATAAACAAAGTATGTTTGATTGTGGGGAAGTCCAAAGGGGATGATGGTGCCTATGTTGGGGTCATAAAAAGGGTTATTTTGAAGGTTCCAATATTCCTAAGGAGTGAGAAAGGCATCTAAGGCTAAAATTTGGTACTCCCCAAGAGAAATATGTTGTAAATTTTGTGTCAAGGAGTCCTCAACAAGAATATGGGAAGAAGGGATAGATGCACTAGTTGAGGCTTCATCGTTATTAAGGGTAGAAGCATTGTGGGTGATGGGGTAGTTGTGTTAATGGGATTGGTTGACTATGAGAGAGATGAAGGTGGAAGAATGACATCATTAGGCCTATAGGTCATGTTGCAACATGTAAAAGGAATGTGATCAAGCTTGATGGTTTATGACTTGCCCTTCATGTTTGAATTTAACACAAAAGTGTAAAGTGGAGGGGATGCAACTCATAACCTAGATCTAGGGGCATTCGAGAAGAATGTTATATTGGAATTCACCCTCTACAACATAAAATAACTTATGGATGGTGTGAGGTCCCAAGTGTATTTGAAGAACAATGATCCCTAAGGTAGTGGCCACAGTGTCATTGAAGGAGTGAAGAACCACTATGCTTTTGGCCATGATATTATTTGGTAAATGTAACTAATCAAAATCATGGGAGGAGATTATGTTGATGTTGGCTCCTCCATCAATCATCACCCTTTTATGTGGATGTGATTGATATATACAATGACAAATAGATGTGGTTTAGATTCCTTAAAGTGTGCTAGAGGTATCTCAGAATCTTGGAAGGTGACAATGGCATAATGTTGGAGGGTCCAAATAAAGGAGGAAAGGGGTTGAGGGTCATTTGGCTGAACCTTAAAGGATTATAGGGTGTCTATTAATGCCTAATGATGATGAGGCAAGGTGTTGATCAAGTCATAATGGTTCATATTCATTGGTGCTTGATTGATTTATTTTAACATGGTTTTTTGAATGGATGAAAAGGAATTAGTGGGAGGTACAACTAGGATGGATACTATGGGTCTAGGTGATGGCCTAGGTGGTGGTGTTGGTGTTTGGTCTTGGTTAGGAGGTTGAGAATCTGAAGGATATGTCCATATAATAGACACATTGGCTCTTCCTTTACCCCTTTGTTATGCTCAAGATTGGGTAATCATGTGGATGGTATAGACAATGGGCTCAGTTGAACTAGGTGAATGATTCAGCTCCTTGCTCGTACCTGTAAATGAGAGTGAGGAAGTCAATGTAGGTTGGGATAGTGGTTGGAATGGTTGGGTTGATAGTTGGGTTAGTAAGGTAGGTGAAAGTGGTTCATCTAATGATAGATCATCATCCTCATATAAGCAATGAACAAGATCTTGGAGAGATTTGAAACTCTCTATGTTATGTCCTAATGTCCTATGGTATGCATAGATATGAGCATAATTGAACCAAGAGGGATTGGTGTTACAAGGGGTGAATGGTTTAATAGGTGTAAGTTCAATGGAGGAGGTTTGAAATAGTCTTATAAAATAATATAGTAATATTCCTTCATAGGTGTTGAGGGTGTTGAGATGCTTATTGGGGAAATAAGAACCTTCTTAGGCATGGTCTTGACCTTAGAGAGGGTTAGTGGTTGGGTGATTTTGGTAGATGGTTTAGATTGGGTTGGCTTAGCTATGATTGGGTTAATGGTAGATGGTTTCAAAGTAAAGGATGGGGGGTTGATAATAGGTGGAAAAGTAGAGGGGGATAAATTAGCTAAGAATGATGAAGAAGTCAATGATGTAGGTAGTGGAGGGGTAGGCATAGAAAAGGGCATTGGTTTAATTAAAGCAGAATAAGTGATTGGATGGTAGAAGGGTGTGGTCCCAAAATAGATGGAAAATGAGGAGGATGCATAGGTCTAACTTGAGGATGAGTTTTAAGTAGCTATACCCTTCGGTCTATCTTGGTTGGTGGTTTGTTAGGCAGCCTATAGGGGTTAAGCTTGATTTGATGGGGGGATGGATGATACTAGGTGTGGGAAGGATACCCAAAATTTTGGCTAGTTTAGATAGAAGATTATGAGATGATCTAGGTAGAGGTGGGTGATATGGTTCCCTCACATCTTGGGGGAAAGAAATTTTTGATGATGGGGTGGTAATAGGTTGGAAAGTGGATGCTACTAAATTTGAGGGTTTGGTTCTATTTTGTTATGGGAGCCCCAAATGATGGCAGGAAGTGGTTCTATCTAGGTTTGGGCTATGAGACAAATTGCAAACTTTGTACTAACTAAGAAAAGGACTTATAAATAGGTTTTGTTCCTTGATCTGTTGTTTCAAATGTCAAGCCCTTGGGTGAAGAAGGGGGTATGGTTCCTTCATCTCTACTTGAGCTAGAAGGTTCCAAAATAATGGTTGCTTATGGGGTGATTAAGAGATGGGATGTTTGTTTTATTGAGGATGTAGGTATGGTCCTGACTCCTTCCTTTGCTAGGGTATCCAAAATAAAAGATGGGAGTTATATTGTTTCACTTGGTGGGGTAGAGGAAAGGGTGGTTAGATCAATGGCTAGTTATATGAAAGGAGAGGTGGGCATGGATATGGTTTGATCAAGTGGAGAAGTGGGGGATATAGATCCTTCTACTTGGGTCTTTGAAGGGGCAAGAGGTAAATTTGCTTCTTCCATAGGTGAGGTTGGTGAAGATGAAATGGGAATATAAGGCTCATCCTCCATGGGTTCATTTATGATGACATTGATTGTGTGTGCCTCATGAGATGAAGATGGTTCAAATTGATTATCATGGGTTTGGGTAGGTGCAGGATGGTTAGGGAATGGTTTGCAAAAAATATCAAGAGAATGGTGGGGGTGCGTTAGGGTTGTTAAATATCAATTCACCATTATCAATTAGGTTTTGGACAATTTTTTTAAAAGTGTTACACTAGTTTATGTCATGTTTGATGACCCAATGGAAAGCACAATGGTCATTTTCATTGTAGCACCCAGGCATAGGGTGAGAGGGGTCAAATTATTGAGGTGGCTTAATCAGTGGAAGTTGAATAAAATTATATTTTAGCAATTTATCCAACACAGAGGCATAATATTCCCTTATAGAGGTGAATTGTTTAGGGGGAACTCAACTTTGATTTCGGTTTGGTGGGTAAGAATAATTGGAAGGTTGTTTTGATGTGGCTAGTGTAGACACCTAAAACTAGCCATCGATAACCTCAAACTAGGATTTTGACCAATTTCCACCTAAAATGTAGAATTTGGCCTAAAAACACTAAAACATGCTAAATGATGTGAAGCTGACATATTTAAGTACTAATTTTGTCTAGGGTATTACTAAATGGGGCAATGTAATTTATGGGCTAGCTAACTTTGATGAAATCATTTAGAGTTAAAATGCCAATTTTGCACCTAGGTGCTTTGGATTACTCTTTCCTATGAAATCTCTAGCACAAGACAGGTGCCTTTATTATTTGTTGTTGGTAACATCCTAAATGGGATAACAGATCCAATGCATCTGAAATTGACTTCCACTTCTAATATAATCAAAATTTTGCCCAATAATAAGGCATTTTGATCAATTTCGGTAATTTATGCACAAAGTGCTTAATCATGCTTAAGAACTAATTAAAATAAATTAGATCCTAATCAAGAATTCCATTAAAACTTGTTGAATACTTGTGTTTAGAAATTAATATTGAATATCTACATCATTAGGTGACCTCATTTTTTGGGAAGACATCCCTAGGCCATAAATGCCATAAATATTAGGATTCATTACCTCCATGCCTCATCAAAGCCCTCCATGCCTCTTAATTGCTCCTCTATCCCAAATATTGATGAGCCTATTTATCAAATTTAATTGCATAATTGGATTAATCCTTAGCCATAAATCTCAATCCTGAGATGGATGGTTCAAGTTGATTCTGATCAATCTCAAAAATCTATAAATAGGAGGCCTTACCACATCATTTCAAAGTTATTTTGGTGAAAAGTTATTATGCTCTAATATCTTCAAAGACATGATTATGCAAAGTTATAATGCATAATTGATTACAAAGCTTCATGCAACTAGTGTTACCATGCCAAATTGATTCCAAGCCAAGCCAAGCCACAAGCCAAAGATGCCAAGGAGAGATGGAGGTAGCCAAGCTTCCATTGCCAAGGACTTTATGAGCACAAGCTGAGCAAGACACTACTACAAAGACATTTGGAGCATCCAAGGAAGGTGAAGGAATTCTTGTGTTTTATTCCTTACTTTTTAGTTGTGTTTGTCATTTGTTTTTGTTACCAAGCTCTCCCTAGTGTCTAGACTTAGAGATGTTATGCTAACTAGTGTGTTTCTTTCATTTTATTTTCATTTTGAAACTAACACCATACTAACCATCCTCTCTTGAGTCAAATTCATAGATCACATATGGCACACCCAGTGGGATTAGATACATCTCACACCTAAAGAAGATCATTTTTCATCTTTAAAATATTTATTTGGACCATTAAAACTCTTGCAAATTGCTTTTATAACTTTATTTTGCCATTTTTGTTTGCTATGGGTTTACACAATAACCGAAATCAGCAAGTAAGATTGACACCAATTGCATAGATTAATTGATGTTGGTTAGCAAAATTGACATTGGTTGTATACTTATTGTTAGTAATATTGGTATAACTGATGTCGGTTGGATAACTGACATCGGTTATAAAATATAACCAATGTTGGTCAATGTGTTTTTCTTAAAACATAAACCTGAGATCTCTTTTTTTAAAGTTCATTATCTTAAACCCAAAATAACTTCAAGGCTAAAGGGCATGCTAATTTTTTTTTGGTAGGAACAAGCTTGACATTTTCTAAAAACATGTTTATAACACATTTTTCATGCTTAAAAATCAATTAGGAACCTTGTTTTGGTCTTTAATAAAAGAATTTAGATGTTTATGGTGAATATTTTTCAAAGTTACAACTAAGACCAAGGGGTAAAATGAACACCACCTCAATTTTCCTTTAGGATTAAAAATGAACTCACCTTTTAAAAGCTTTTGTATCTACTTAGTTGTTTAGATTAAATTTTGTTTGGCAAAAAGAGGGATGTTACGTGTATGCTCTTACATTTGTCCCCTTTAGGGAACCCTTGGAATCAAAAGTGCCATTCTTATTGAAAATAGCCTAGTCCAAGAATTATAATGAAAGTCATCTAAATCACTCTCCAAAAACTCATCAAAGTTTGGGTGACCTTGAAAATGACCCTAAATTTTTTTTATTTCATGCTTTCTTTATTTTTATGCAAGCTTGGCTTGGGAGGGGGACTTCATCATCTCCCATGAGTTATTTAGGGGGAGATTTGACTCAAGGTTTCATCTCCTAGCATTTAATTCACTTACTCTTTTGAATTTGCACATGGGATGTATCTACATTTGGATATCATACTACACTAAGTGAACAACAAGATGTAGTGGTTGTAAAAAGGACTAGACCTTTTTACAACTAGCCAATGCCATGGTTACCTAATTTTTGTGTTTGCATTTTGCATCATTTAACATGAAAGTCATTGTGAAATTGATTCCCCTAGAGATGTTTGAAGCTTGATAGTTTAGTCAAACTCACATTGACATACCCTTGCTGGGATTTAGACAATTCTACTTAGCGTATTTTGGTTATTTTTGCTTGGTATGTTTTGAGACTAAAACTTGTTTGTTTGTTTATAAGCCATGTCAAAATCAATTTGTCTATACTTCACTCTTTTATCTAAAGAGGCATTATGCTGGCCATTTTACAACACACTTATGCCTTGAAATTTTTGCTAAACTTGTTTGTGTGTGTGCCATTTGAGTTGAGGAGGATAGTGTTATGCTGTCCAAATCATGTCATGTATACCATTTAGATCTTTGTCTTATGTTGTCATGCTGCCTAATATTGTCTAGCTCATTTGATCAAATCCTAATTTTAAAAGTTGAGTTTTCAATTAAATTTATTAATTTTGGATCCAAACATTGATTGATTTTTTTTATGCCTTAATTCATGGGGCTGATACATAGATCTTTCTCTTTTGGGTTACATAACTTGCATTAATAGATTACCCAAATTTTAAAACTATTGATGGTTTGTTTATTTAATGCCTATCCTCATCATTTTTTTATGAATTTATATTGAAAAACATAGTCTTTCTTTAAATATCCTTTTGTCTTATGCCTTATGCCAATTGATCATGTTTATGTTTGATTCCATGTGCTGGGTCTATGTCAAAGTTGTTTCTAAACTTGTTAGATTAAATTGAATCACATAAGCCTTTGTTTCAAGTCTAACTATTGATGATGTTTGGCAAAAAGTCCTAGCACATGCCTATTTTTTTGAGCCTATATTTTGACTCCATGTTTGGACAAAAGACCTAGCAACTCAACTTTTCCTTTTCCTAGTTTAGACCTTGTTTGGAACACTTTGACCTAGACCTTTGACACGTCAGTTTTTATTTAGATGCTTGACCTTTTGTGTGTATGACATTTGAAATTAGATGTTTTAAGTTAATATATTTTATTCCAAGTCTTAGCACAAACCATTTTAGAGTACAAATCCACTTTCAAACCACATTGGAGATATAGCTCCACCTTTTGACCAAGTTAGACCAAGCTTGAACCATTTATCCTTTAGAAATAGTTTTTCAAAGTTTATAGAACTCTAAGCCTTTTTGTTTAAGAGATTTAATCATTTATGTAGATATGTCTAGCTACACTTATGGTGGAGTCATGTAAAATCTAACTTATGATAGAATGGCCACACAAAATCCCACTAGGAACCCTTATAGAGAAAGATTTTCTAAGGATTTTTATTATTCTCCCTACAATACTCCATATGGGGAACTTAGTCAAAATCCACAAAATCCAAATCAATACCCTGATTGGAATGAATAGGTTTGTGAGGAAGACTTTAAAGACCCAACTATAGATAATGTTGTTTGGGATACGAATTCATACCCTCTTTTCAATAATCAGTACATGGAACATAGTCAAGAACTAGTTTATGAGCCAACTCACAACTAGGATGATATGGTTTATGAGGAAGAGTTGGATGATTTGGATTGTGCAAGAAATCAAGCTCCACAACACCACTTCATCATTCTAGGACCTAGTCCTTTGGCTTGTGTGAGCAATCAATCCCCATAGTGCCCTATCGTTACCATTTTAGGACTTCATCCTTTGGCTCATGTGAGAAATCATGGTCCCTAATGCCCTACCATTATCCAACCACAGGCCATTTCTCCTCCATTACCAATCAGATCCAAACCTCAATTGATCCAATCATTTGAAGACTAATCTATGTTCAAAAATGGTATCTTCCAACTCATTGGAAACCAAAGCCAAAATAACCAACTAATCCAAGATGTTTTTGTTAAACCAATCACTTGTGATAAGTTAGCCTATGATGAATCACCTATTGATCCTATACCATTTATTGAAGAGTCTCACTCTAACAAGCTAGTTTTTATTGAGTCACTTCTTAATGATTATAACCACCTTTGGGAAAATCATTACCTTGACCATGTGCCTATTTTTCAAGACCCTCTTATTCACAAGCTAATCTCTAAGGAGTTGTCTCTTGACCTATTTCCCATTCTAGAGGAGTCTCACTTTAACAAACTAGTTTCTATGGAGCCCATTATGCCATCACAGGCCATTACTTGTCCAAAACCAAATATTAAACAAGACATCATTGTAATAGAGTACCCATTATATGAAGAATCAAAGTTAGATCTAGGTTGTATTCTTGAACTGACATCAGATTTAGCATCAAAATTAGAATCAATAATAGTCTCAACATCAGATTTATAGTCCCTTGAGTTAGAATCAGATTCAAAAGTAGAATATGTTCACGGCTATTACAACATTGATTACACATAACTTTTAAATCAATTTGAATACATTTGTGATCCTTCTATGATTTTTGAGGATGATTATTTTAGTTTTAACACAGGTTAACCTAGTATCTTCTATGAGGATTGTGTTGCCTCTCCCCATTCCATACTATTCCACAGGCCATTACCATCAACCAAAATAACCATGTCATTGACATTCCATCTCCCACAAGTTTTGATTGGAATTGAAAGAATCACACTTTTTTAAACTAAATACATATAGACAAGGAAGCCAAGACCAAATTCATATAGCAAAAGAGCACTCTCCTAGTGAAACCTTTTTGGAGGCACTAGGGGACAATCAATGTTAGAACTCAACATCTTCCAGTGGATTTTTTTTGGAAGTGATAGAAGATAATCAAATTCAAAAGCCAATGTTCATTATTGAAACCTTCTCGAAGGCATAATGGGACAATCAAGATAAATTCATTGGTGAAAACCAATAGTGGAGCACAAAAGTTCTTCACTACTTGATGAAGACAAAATCAAAGATCAAATTAAAATAGCTTCCAATATATAGCATAATAAGATGGTAGCTACTCTCAAGATCAAACAACAACAAAATTTGGTGGTCCTATCAAGAGAAAAAGTATTTAGCCCCACCATAACCAAAATTATGTCAAATTTGGCATCAACAACATTATGTGTAACTAAAAGTCCTGATTATCATCTACCATTCCATTTCAAAATCAAGCCTACCATCCATTATTTGTCCTTATTTACCATCCATGGTCATACTTTCCTTTCTAGAGGCTACAAGTATACCTTGTCTCGATGTTTGAAGGAATCAGAATCAATGACTAATGAAGATCACAAAAGCATTCTTGACAAACAAATTTGTAGTCTATTTTTGATAGAGTAGTTATTCAAATGAGGTATGGGCTAGCAATTAACATGATCAAGTATTCTAATTGTATCATTTCTTGATTAGGATGTGTATCTCCCCATTATCAAGAACAACAAAATCAAAAACCACACCCAGGTTAAAAACATGTACCATATCATTTCACATTGTCATGCCATTAACATTGTTACATATCCATTTGCCATTATTGTAGATCCTAACCATTCACCTGATCAATTGGGGGCAACCCTCTTACCATTTTATTCAATATATCAAAAACCATCTTTATCCTTAGCAAAACCATACCATCCTATCATTCCATTCCTATCTAGACTAAATCTTATTTTTAGTCATCCTACCTAATCCTGTTTTGATCTTGGTTCATTTAGTTCTCCCCACACCTTTTGTGAGAAGATTTTGATCAAGTTTCAGTAATCAATCCAATCTATGTTTATAATGATAGTCTATGAAAGTAGTGTGACAGTTGATATGGAAAGATATCTTTCATCCTATATCCATGTTTGTTTATGTGAGCTTGATTATAACCACCTATGGGCAAATCAATGTTTCACCAATCTTGCTACTAATTATAACCACTTATGTAAAAATTAGTATCATTTACCTATGTAATTATATCCTAGTTATAACTACCTATGGGAAAACTAGGGGCAACATGTGTTTATAGTGCATTGCCGCATCACCTTGCCATTACTATTTTCATTTGACTGGCCATTTACCAATTTTGAGAACTTGTTGGGACCTAATTGGTTTTTCCCTACCTTTTGTGTGGATGGAATTACTATGACTTGAGGTCATTTTAGGATTATGTGGGTCATACTCAATTCATGTTGAGGTTGCCTTAGTCCCCCTTTCCATATACTCTCATCATTTTGTGAACAACTTAAGCCAAACACTCTCACTATTTTGTGATCAAGTATCTTGTCATTATTTAATGAGTTAAGATACCCTCAAAATTCCAAAAATATTCATAATATTTAAAAAATCCAAAAATATTTGTCTTGTCTAAGCCTAATTAGTTATCCTTGATCTGCCTTACTGGGGCATGGTCATTGTTAGGATGCTCTCTTTTACTTTTGTTTTTAGGCTTTCTATTTTTTGTTTATTTTAGGTTGTTTGTTTGTTTGCTTGCCTATTTGTTTTCTTTCAACATTGTTGCCTTGACTCAGTCTATATGCATTCGTTGGGTAATTCCATGAGCATATTATTCTTGAGTCTATCCATATTCATACATCAACATTGTCATCATGGATTTTATCAATGGTGAATTATTTTTGAGTGTTTATTGGATATCAAGAGTCAATCCTTATGTATTTTTTGGCTAAGTCTTCATGATGTTCTATCATGATGCCTAATGCCACATGCTATAGTAAAAATTAACTTTAATAAAGTCTACAATCAATGGAGCTGCAGAAGTTTCTCCTTGGTACCTTAGAAAATCCTTTCACCCACCTTGATTAATATAACTTATTTGACCATTCTAGTTATATTAGTGCTAATAAAGATAAGCATCTCCTCATTGGTAGGTACAATTAAATCATTTCTAATGATCAATCTTATTCCTCTATCCATATCTTTCACCACTTTTCACCCACTCATATTTAATTTGTATTCTAGGTTATATCCTTGAGTTATGATTGCTAATCAACCCTAACTGGGGCACCATCAGTTTTAGCCAATCCAAGTCTGCTTAATGATTATAACCGCCTATGGGTAAATCATTATTTTGACTTTTATTCATGTTTATAATCACCTTTGGGTAAATCAACATCTTTTTTACGTCAATACATACAAGCATTATCTTATTTGGATTAATCTCAACCTTAGATTAATTCCACCTTTCTTCTTGTTTCTTTTCGAGGGACCACCCATCAACAAATATGATGACCACTCCCTCAAGGGGGCATCATCATAGGCTTCCCAAAATCATTTGGAGATTTATTCTTTAACCATCATCTTCTTTTTGACATAAATGTCATTTCTCATTCTTTGAGAAGACATTGATTTGCCTATGGTTTACAATACCTTCCCAAATAGGGGTAAACTATAGACACCTAAAACTGGCCACCGATAACCTCCAACAAAGCTTTTGACCAATTTCCACCTGAAATGCACAATTTGACCTAGAAACACTAAAACATTCTAAATTATGTGAAACTAACATATTTAAGTGCCAATTTTGGCTAGGTATCACTAAATGGGGAAATGCAATTTATGGGCCAACGAACTTTGATCAGATCATTCTGAGTCAAAATGCAAATTTTGCACCTGGGTGCTCTAGATTTCTCTTTCCTATCAAATCTCTAGCACAAGACATATGCCTTTATTATTTTCTATTAGTAACATCTTAAATAGGATAAAGAATCTAATGCATCTGACATTGACTTTCAATATTAATCCAATCAAAATTTGGACCCGTAACAAGGCATTCTGATTAATTTGAGTAATTTGTACACAAAGTGCTTAATTATGCTTAAGAACTAATTAAACCAAATTAGAGACTAATCAAGAATTCTATGTAAACTTGTTGAATACTTGTTTTTAGAAATTAATATTGAATATTTGCATCATCAGGTGACCTCATTTCTTAGGAAGACATCCGTAGGCCTAATCTAAGCAACATTTCAAGCAATAATTTGGGTGATGGTTCTACCCCAATTGGTGGTAAAACTTCTAGGAACCATAACTTTTGCACCATAGCTCCATTTGACTCCCCATTTAAATAGTTGGAAAGCTAAGAATGAGGGGAACACTGTGAGATGGCACTGATCTCTACTTGATGGGTTTTGACCACAAAAAACCAAATGGAAGTGCTCCAAATTTCAATTTTAGTAGTGCAGTCTAAAAATAGTAAGTTTCTAAAAATAGTAATTCCTAGAATTTTGTATTGTTTTGAATCATGGAAGTCAAACCACTTAATCATCCTCAATATTGGTGACCTTCCACATCCTCCTCTTACCTTAAAAATATGTATAAATGAAGATGTAACCCAAAAAGTAAATCAAACATCTCTTCTCAGAGATAGGCATATGTTTGGATCTATAAATTTGATCAATAAAACATCTCTTCTTAGAGATAACATTATTACAATTGTGTTATTCTTATTTATTGAATTATCTTTCATCCAAAGCTCTTGAGTTTTATATCAAGGCCATAAATGCCACAAATATCAAGATTCATATCATCCATGCCTCATAAAATCCCTCTATGCCTCTTAATTGCTCTTCTATCACATATATTGATGAGCTTATTTATCAATTTTAATTGAATAATTAGATTAATCTTTAGTCACACATCTCAATCTTGAGATGGATGGTTTAGTTTAATTATAATCAATCTCAAAAATATATAAATAAGAGGCCTTACCACATCATTTCAAAGCTATTTTGGTGCAAAGATATTATGCTCAAATATCTTCAAAGACATGATTATGCAAAGTTATAATGCATAATTGATTACAAAGCTTCATGAAACTAGTGTTACCATGCCAAATTGATTCCAAGCCAAGCCAAGCTACAAGCCGAAGGTGATAAGGAGAGATGGAGGTAGCTAAGCTTCCATTTCTAAGGACTTCATAAGCACAAGCTGAGCAAGCCACTACTACAAAGACATTTGGAGCATCCAAGGAAGGTGAAGGAATTCTTGTGTTTTATTCCTTACTTTTTAGTTGTGTTTGTCATTTATTTTTGTTACCAAGTTCTCCCTAGTGTCTAAGCCTAGAGATGTTATGCTAGCTTGTGTGTTTCTTTCATTTTATTTTCACTTTGGAACTAACACCATACTAACCATCCTCTCTTGAGTCAAATTCTTAGATTATAGCTAGTTAATAGATGAAGGTGAGGAAGTTTTCAAGACAACTGCATTGTCAAATGTTTTGGCTTTAGAATTGGGTTGGTTAGTTATTTTGGAGGAAGAGGGGTCATTGTGTTTTAAATTAGAATTATTATTTTGTAATTTCAATTAACCCTCATGTATGGACCAGTTTTCAAGTTTGCATGTCATTGTGAATGCTTCATCAAAGACTCTAACTATTTGCACCTAAAGGGTGGGAGTGATGTGTTTTGTGCATCCCTAAGAGAAACATTCAATGAGTTATATTTGGGGTAGTGAAAAGGATAATTGATTAATGAGGCCTCACCATCATGTAATGAAGTCAATAATTTATTCATCATCAAACTACCTGATAGAATAGAGGTTGGTTATGGAGACCTTCTTGGATATATTGATAGAAAAATATTTTAAGAAAATTTGGGTAAGTTGGGAAAATGAGAGGATAGAATGTCTAGGAAGGGCACTATACCAATCCAAGGTAGGCCCTGATAAAGACATAGGAAAGGCTCTTATAAGGAGGGCATCATCATAGGTAATCAAGTAACAAGAATGATGAAATGCCCCCAAATTTTGTTGAGGATCCTCCTTCCCGTAAAACTTAAAGAATTTGGGAAGCTCCCATTGAGGAGGATAAGCATGAATCAAGAAAAAAGGGTTGTTATGTTCATTACAAATTTGGTCATAGGGTAAAATATTATGGGACCCATAAATAGATTATTTGAGTTGGGTCATCTTATCGACAAGCATCTTGATCAGGTCGGGTTGGGGTTGGGAAACTACATAATTCAGTGATAAGTTTTGTTGAGGTTGAGTTGTAGCTATGAATTGGTATGTGGTAAGAGGTACAAAAGTGGACACATATTGGTATGTGGTAATTTGAGGTTGGGATAGTGTCCCCATAAGACTAATAGGCATTAAGGGTTGGGTGGAAGGTGTAATATATCCCAATGGTTTGGGGATATATCGATAAGAGGCCATAAGGGCTTGTAGAGGATCTAATAATGGTTGGTTTAGGGGTACATTTATGTTGGTTGATGGGGGCATAGTTTGGGTTGGTAATGATAAAGTGTTTATGTATTATTGAGGGATAGTGATCCTAGTACTAATAGGGGGAAGTGTTTGTGGTATGGAGAGTACCAAGTTCTAAAATGGGGTTGAGGTTGTTATATTGGGAACAAACTCATAATATTATATAATCGTCAAGGGTGATTTTACACTCACCTAAAACTTGTGGAAATTAAAAAGTGTTCCAATCCAAGTCCTAAAAGGTGAACAAATCACATAACAACCAGTTGGTTGTTGTAACCAACACTACCCAAGTTATCCTTTAAATTCTAATTATATATAATAAGTTAGTCTTATCTAGAGTTAATAAATAAATGATTTAGGGCATCCACTCTTACTCCTAAGATTTTTTCCATCTCATGTATCCCCCTGTATACATCAAAAAATATTCACATTAGTCCAAGCTTCTCAATCTAAAAGTAGCCCGTGCTATGGTGAAACTTACTCTATATGTAAGGGGTAGTTACAAAACTAACATGATAATTACATAATCATCACCATTATTTCAAAAATTTCATGATGGTTATGTAACTTCTAGTCTTCATGGTTTCATCTACCACACCCAAAATCTTTAAAACTTAAAAAAAAAACATTTAAAATCTATCCATTTTTATAAAAAAATACATATTTGTAATTTTATAGCTACAATGAACATTTTCATAGTAAAATTATGTCATTTCATCTATTTCTAAAATAAATTTAACAAACTTAGGTTTTTAGATAAAAATGATAAAAAAATGGCATGTGCTTATGCTTTATTCACTCGTGGTGGTGTTACTTCCACCCTCTTGTAGCTCTCTCAATAAACTATCACTACTCATAGTGGTGTTACTTCCACCCTCTTGTAGCTCTCTCAATAAACTATCACTACTCATAATTTGGTCATTGGTGGGCCAGAAATCTGAATTTGGCAAGTGTGATAGTGAAAATGATTTCCAAATTTGGAATAAAATATTATATATAGTAAATTTGTATTTTAATATTTCATTCCAGATTGACCATCTTTGACAAAATTTGTCATATTTTTTAATTTTCATGTACTTTGATACATTTATGAGTGTTGCAGGTATAGAGTGATGCATGATGATTCAAGTAATACCCATTCCTCATGATGATGGTAAGAAATAATGTTTTGAATTTTTATAAAATTTATTTAAATCATATTAGTTTTGTGTTTTAATTTAGTTTCATCCTTTTAGGTTAACATCTCTTTTCTTGGCACCGAGTTGCATCCCCAATGAGATGGATCAGGTGGTGAGGTCTTTTAGCTAGATTTACTTTGTCATATAAGTAGCAAGGTAATTTTAATAACCCTCCCATTTAATGATATGTACCACTTCTCAATAAAAATTATCTATCCAACTCATGGCATGGTATGTCCTCGAGAGGTTAATATATATGCACCTAAATTTTGTACGGTGTCACATTTAAAAAAAAATTAGTGTTGATGCAAGGACATTCAAATTGAAATATTATTCTCAAACCCATTTAGATTCACTTTGTCATTTTTTTGCTTTCCAAACCTACCCTAAGTGTCAAATTTACAAAAAAAGGACTTAGAACTTCTAAACCTGGAAGTCTTATGGGGGCATGATAAAACTACCATAAATGTTTCCATAACCACCCTATCAATTTTGTAAACTACCCTACCTATTTAATTAACTACCATGGTAGTTTCACCACCAAATTTTAGACTATACATGCAACCTCTAAAATGAGTGTTTTAAAACATTTTGTGTGTTTTCCTTCAAAAAATTTATTGTGCTTCCCTTAGTTAATTTTATATCAACCCAATTAACCTCCAAGTCAATCTTAGACAAATCCAATCCATTCCTAAGACAATCCCAAGTCAAATATAGTGAACTACCAATTATCTCAATTTTCCCATTTCTAAAACTAAGCCTATGTATAATTGAAACTAGATTTGAAAAAAATCAAGAACTAACAATCAATGCTCACTAATTTTGAAAGAAACCACAAACCTATTACATTTTTCTCACTTTATGTATCAAGATTTGAATTTTTTGAGATTGTGTTGATATATTAAGGAATTATAGTTTATTAAAAATAAAAACTTCATAGTCCCAATTATGTTGTTCTTTTCAATCCCAGCTATAGACTAGTTGTAATTTCCTTTCACCTTCTTTGAATTAGAGTGGAAAGTTCATGAGAGAATGACCTGCACTTTTTTATTTTGAAAGCTAGACACAACACTTATCACTTTCTCTTCAATAAATTAATTTCATTTTTATCCTCCCATATTTCTCTTGTTGGATAAAACCTATGGATCAATATTAAGAAATTCTAAGGAGGTATCAACATGAGGATATGAAGACTTAAAACTTCAAAAAAAACACTTCCAATATGCCATTTACATTTGACAAGTTGGGTAAATTTTATTTATTTTATTGTTTCTTGAAATTCTAAGATTATTTTTATGTTCATTAAAATAATTGGAAAATTAATTTTTTTCCATAATCAATTCATTTATCTCTTGTGCCCATTACATGTTTACATTCCTTTGGTTTATTATACTTTCTATGCATCCATAATTTCCATTTGAGATAGTTACTTAAATTTTTCTTGTGTAAAATAAATCTCCCTCATATCTCTTCCTTTATTCTTCTACCCATGAGGCTCTTAGAAAAAATAGTCATTATTAATTATTGTATTGAAGGATTTATAGGTGCAAAATCTTGCATAATATTTTAGATTTTATTAAAAGCAATTTTTGTTTCTTATTTATTTAGATAAATTGTTCTATTTTATTTGTATGTTCATTAATATAAATATCTCTTATGTTTTTTATTATGCATCATAAATTTGAAATTAAAAAATCTAAAAAAATCCGTTCCTTTTGATCAACTATAATTTCATCCCTACATTATATATTCATAAAATAGAGAAAGAAATTAGCTTAGTTGTTTGATTCTAACTCTTCATTTTCAGCATACATCTATAGATCTAAAGAATATAAAATACCAAAACATTTAACTATTTTTATCCTCATCCTTTCATACACTTAAGATCTAAGAATGCAAAAGATAAAAATCATTTAAACAATTTCATTTTATGTTTTACAATGCAAATCAGAAATTGGAAAAATATAGAAGACATTTTATCAATTGCATTTTTTAGTTTTACATTTTATTTGGAAAAGACATAAAATAAAGTGGATTATTTTAATATTTATTTCTATCGTTAGTCATTTAAAATAAAAAATGATTAGCAAACTATTCATTTACATTCATGATAGAAACATTTTTCACTTCATAGAATATCAATCATTCAAGAACATTAGTTTAAGAAATCATTCACACATAACATTTAGAAAACCAAAACCATTGAATAACATGAACATTAATCTTTTTCAATCACTTTAACAGCCTTAGTTGACGCTTTCACGACAAGTGTATCCACACACTATAGGAACATTCCACATTATCATTTTCATTCTAGAGGAGAACATTCAAAGTGGCATAAAATATGAGCTATGAATGCAAGTGTTTAGTTTGACATCATTTCTAAACCTCATTATTAGTCATATAAAATCCCTATATGAATAAACAAAATTATCCAAAACTCAAGTAGCTCGGCATATTCACTTACTAGCCCACCAAACAAGAAACCTTTGATTTTGATTGGCCCATTTTATTCTTAGGTCTAGCCTCATCCAATTTCATTCACTTTGAATTTAAAATTTCCAAGACAAGAAAAATCTGATTGAGTCAATCAAATCCCATTAGTTATTTAATTGGATTTATTCCCATTCAAGGAGAGTAACATAGACTAATAATTTCACTATCTTGTTCTTTTAAAATTAGACTATTCTAGGAACCTTATCCTAAAAAAATGTATTTCCCTCGATGAGAATTTTAAATTAGTTGAATAATAGTGGTATAGATAAGCTCACTCTTTAATACAAATAGTTAATTATTCAGCTAGGTGAGTTTAACCAAATCAACCAGACCATCTTGTTCAATGAGCTCAAAATAATTGGCCAAATTAGTAAACTTGTCCTATCTAGTAATTTTAGCCTCATCGACACAACCAACAAAATCACTAGTTTGTATTGATATATCATTCCATCGATTGTCTAATCCTAACCATGGGAAGTTGAATACGTAATGTTAACTCATAATTTTCCATGTGTATAGGCCACTCAATGATAACCTATAGTATCTTTCAATCCATCTTCAATCCTTCTTGGGAAATCATAAAACCCAAATATATCAATTCTTCTTTCATGAAGTTGTATTTAGTTAACTATTAAAACACTTGTATTAAATGTATCAATTTTTCCTCCTTCCTAAGAAAATTAGTATGTCATCTAAATACACAATGGAAAACTTACCAAGAAAAAGTTTCATCACTTCATTTTTGAGTCTCATGAATGTATTTAACACATTAGTGTTTTACCCTATTTTTTATTAAAAAATGTTTGTGATTATATAGGTGTAAAACTAGAAATATCATAATGTTAAAGATGTAAAATATTTAACTATTTTGATTCTAAAATTGATAAATATGGAAAGTTGATATTTTGAGAAAACATTAAGAATAAAAATGCTTAACTTGTACACTTATTTATTTTCATGGTTATGGATATCTATAAGTGGAAATCAAAATAAAAGTAATTGTGCTGGATAAAAATAAAATTTGAACAATTCCACTATAATTGGATGGTGACACAATATGCTCTAGTCCATTGACTGTGAACTTGTCTCAGTTATTGTGGATAGTTTGCTAACAAAAAAAGGTAGAGAAAGTTGAATTCTAGAAATGGTAGATCAAAGGTAAAATTAAAATATAGTGTGAACAAAATCATTGTAAGTGGATGGTACCGTAGTGCACCCACTTTTATTGACTACAAACCTGTCCCAGTTGATTGTGTGTAAAAATAATTGTTTAACTATTGCACCTATAGATGATGAGAAATCTAAGATATTACAATTAATATTTGGCCATGTAAAAATTTCCATTTATCTTCTCTTGTCTTTGAGACCCTTATGGCACTTTTATATCTTGAAAAATAGTAAGAAAAATAGGGGAGTGTAATGGGATGCGCTGACCTCAATCACCCCCTTGATGATCAATCATTACGTACATATCCAATACTACAAGGAGGAAAATTAAGACCATGTGGTTCTTCCACCTATAGTTAATGTGCAATTTGTCCCATTGACTATATATATGTAGCCAAAAAATAGATTTGATACTAGAAAATGATGGCATGTAAGTTAATTTATAGGGATATTGACTTTGATTATGGTTATTCCTCGTGAATGATCCAAAATTTGGGTAGAATAAGTCAAATTTTATTAATGTGTATAAGTGTGTAATCTTGAACCAAGTGAATAACAAGTGTCCATAATTAGTGACTATTGCTATATATTTATAGGTTAACATTTTGACAATTTCCTTTAGATGACCATGTGAAACATGTGAGAAGAACCAAAAGGATGTTTTGAATTTCAAAAACTAGCCATTATTTGACATTGGGTGCGACCACTATAAGTGGATAAAACACATTGCACTCTTATCTATTTAGTGTAGACTTATCCAAAAGGATAAATGACTATTGTCCTTTATTGGGGACAATATGAAGGTGATTTTAGATAGCTTGATAATTTGACATTGAAATTTTTGATAATAGTAACGAGAAAAATGTCAAACCCTATTAGTGTAGGTTTTTATTTTATTTAATGGTTTTTTCTTATACATGTTTAGTTCAGCTTACTTAGGTGTCTTTTAGGTCATTTTAAAAGATAATCCCACATTCATGAGGAAGTGAGGATAAGTTTATCTTTCATGTATATAATGTACCTTCCTAAATCTTTAATGGCTAATTATGTTAATACTAAGAATATAATCTTTCAATTTTTGAGTAATTACTTCTTTTTGGCTTGTGTTTAATTTCGATACTACACATATGCAATTTCTTCTTGCATTCAACTCTACCCAGTAGATATTTAATTATGGCCCACTTCAACATGGTATTAAATATGTTTTGGTAGATAAAATTCATTGTTCCTATTGTGAAATCCTGAGTTTCATCTTGTATGTCATAAATTTGCCGTTCATTGACCTTGCATATTATAGATTCACCATCTCTCATATTTTGCTCTTGTTTTAGGATCCTTAGTGGATTTAGATTAAAAAAAAGAAAAATGGATAAGGTGTATTTTTATATTCACATATCATATGGTAAGTTTTCATGAAAAATAGCCTACACCATCAGATTTAGAAGGTGTTAAGGCCCTAGGATTAGCTATAACCATGACCTAGTTTCGTAACAGTTAGTTTTTTTCTTTTTTAGGGTTTTAGGTCTTTTTGGGAATTTCACATAAATATATACAATTTATATACTTCAAGGGAAAATATTTTTTGGGGTTTTATAAGTTTTATATCTCTAGTAAATCTTTGATTAATTTTTAAGATCCATACCAGATCTAATATTTTTAAAAAAATTGAAGTTTTCATACTTGTGTGCACTATGGGAAAATCCAAAATTACAACACCTACAAGGTTGCCTCAAAACTTTGACATGACAAAACCTTGATGAATAAATGAAGAATTTACATCCTTGATGAAAAATCTTGACTTCAGGACTTTTAACTATGAGAGCAGTCATCATCCTTGACATCAAGACTTTTGATTACAGTCATAATCAACTTCCCTAACATTGGGATTTATGACTATGAGAATAGTCATTAACTTTGGCATTATGAGTTTAGATTATGGGATTAGTCCACATCCCTTGCATTAAGACTCAAAATTATGGGATCAGTTAGAAACCCTGACACATGCATGGAGGGGCTACAACCCTAACATGTTTCCCCACTACAAGAACTACTAAAAATTTTGACATCAAGAGTTTGGGGTGCATGTGTAGTCTCAAACCCCACTAAAATAGGATCTTGCAACCCTAACATCAGACTTATAAACTATGGGATTAGTCTAAAACCTTGACAAGTGTATAAGGTCTTCCAAACTCTGACAATGACTACGAGAATTTCAAATTTAAGCTCAAAATTTGTGACACTTCATTTTCAAAAAGTGGTCATTTTTTGGGTGATTTAACTTTCCCATAAATCACATCAATCAAAGTGAGCGGATAGAGCTCCCAAATTTGGTCTTAACCCATGGTCATATGGGAGTTAACCCCTTGGTTTCACCCAACCAAAAATTAATTAACTTTTACTTTAAGGGGGTATAAGTTTTTTTATGGGGAAGTTGACACCATTTTTTAAAACTATTTGCACACCCAAATTTTTTATGTAAACTAGAGAACATTGTTTTTTGCTAGTAAGAAACATTAAAATGTGCATAAATTTCATCTTACTGCTTCTTTTGAGGTGTCAATTTTTTGAAAGTGTGAGGCTTTTTTAGCTTTACACATTGATATTCTTGTGCCTTGTCCTCTATTAGGGAAAATATGAAGGTGATTTTAAACAACTTGATAATTTTACATCAAATTTTTTAAAGGTAGTAATGAAAATAAAGGTAGATCCATGTTAGTGTAGATTTTTATTTCATTTAATGGTTTTTTTCTTTATACATGTTTAGTTTAACTTGCTTATGTGTCTTTTAGGTGATTGTGAAAGATAATCCCACATTCATGAGGAAGTGAGGATATGTTATCTTTCACATATATAATGTACCTTTTAAAATATTTTATGGCTAATGATGTTAATGATAATATTACAATATTTTAATTGTTGATCAATTACTTCTTCTTGGATCATGTTTGATTTCGATACTACATAAGTAATTTTTCATGAATTCAATTTTATCTAGTAGATTCTTAATTGTAGCCCACTCCAACATGGTATTAGATTTTTTATGGTAAATGAATGTCATTGTTCCTATTTTTAAATTGTGAGTTTCATCTTGTATGTCACATATCTACCATTCATTGAACTAACATATTATAAATTCACCATCTCTCAGATTTTGTTCTTTTAGGATCCTCAGTGGATTCAAATTTAGAAAAAGAATAAGGGAGAAGGCATATTTTGATATTCATATATCATTTGGTAGATTTTCATGGAAAATTACCTACACCATTATATTTAGAAGGTATCAAAACCATATGATCAATTATAAACATGACCTAGTTCATAATAGTCATTTTTTGTCTTTTTAGGGTTTCGGATTTTTTTAAAATTTCATGCAATTATGTACAATCTATAGTCTTCAAGGAAAAATAATTTTTAGATTTTTATAAGCTTTTGGATATCTCTAGTGGTTCTTTGATCAATTTTCTAGAGACATACTAGATTTGGTATTTTTAAGAAATCAGGGTTTTCATACTTGTGTGCACTATGTGAAACTCCAACATCTTTGGCACCTAAAAAGATGACTCTAAACCTTAATGACTGCAAGTAGAGGTTGTATATCTATAAAAAAATCTCATCATGATTTTTAACTATGAGAGTGGTTGTCATCTATGACAACCAAACTTTTGATTATGAGCATACTCAACTTCCCCAGCATCAAGAGTTATGATTGTGTGAGAAGTCATTAACTCCAAAATTAGGAGTTTAGACTGTAGGAACAATCTACTTCCCTCGTATCAAGAATCCATATTATAATAGCAGCTCGAAACCCAAACACATGAATAGAGGGGTTACAACCCTAATATATTTCCCCACTATGGGAACTGATAACTATTTTGACATTAGGACTTTTAGTTGTACATGTAGTCTAAAACCCCACTACAATAGGATCTTACAACCCCAACACAAAATCTTGACATCAAAATTATCAACTATGGGATTAGTCTAAAACCCCAAAAAGTGCATAGGGTCCTCTAAACTTAGATGATGACCATAAGAACCTCAAATTTAAGCTCAAAAGTTGTGCTAATTCATTTTCAAAAAGTGATTATTTTTTGTATGATGTCACTCCCACATCAATTGCATCAATCAAAGTGAGGGGGGGAGAGCACTCAAATTTGGTCTTAACTCTTGGTCATATGGAAGTTAAGACCTTGGTCATGGCCAACTCAAAATTATTTAACTTTTTCTCTAAGGAGGCATAAATTTTTTTGAAGATGTTTACACCATTTTTTCAAACTATTTGTACACCCAAATTTTATATGCAAACTAGAGAACATTGTTTTTTTTCTAGCAATAAACATTCAAATGTGTATAACTTATAGTTTGTTGTTTCTTTTGAGGTGTAATTTTTTTAAAGTGCATTTTTTTATATCTCTACACATTGATGATATTCTCATGCCTTGTAAATTTAAACCTCTATGTATTAAAAGGGTATCATATTCCTAGTCTAAAACACACGTAGTTCAATATATACTTCCTTTCTACACATTTATCTCAGTTCAATTTTGATCCTTACACCATTAAACTACCATAAGTATAAATTCAAAGTTAAAATCCTCTTGACAAGAAAAGGCTTACACCAAATCATGATGAGTATAAAAATAGAACTGACACCTAAGGTAGAGAAGGTGAATTGGTAAAACTGAAGTGATGAAGCCTACAATCTACTATGCCTATCTATGTCTCCTAACTTAATCTTTCATATCAAATCTGTAACACCTATAAATCAAGTATGGTCCACATTATAAAAACTCTTTGGAAAGCAAGTCATGATGAAGGGTCATGAGTTGGATAATGAGCTCATCATTTTGAGTCTATGTGACTTTAATATGATTTAAGACTTCTTCACCAAGTTCAAATCACTCGAGTTACAATTGAAACTATGTGGCATTGAAAAAAAAGATGATCAATTAATTATTTTGATACTTTCTAAATTGGGTTCTAACTTCCATGCAATCGAGCATTCCATTGGAGATATATGGACCATGTTTTCCTTTCTTGATTTTGCTACTAATTTGACTCAAGAGCAATACAAGCTTATTTTAATGGGTAAACTAAATTTATCCAAATCCCATGCCTTAATTGTGAGTCATGATAATAGAAGGATTCTATTAGTAAGGATAAAAAATAGAAAAAGAAGGATCTAGATCATAGAAAGGGTCAAAAATATGATGCTAAGACAAAAGTATCAAAAGAGTTCTCCTCTTCAAATGGAAAATCTAGGAAATAATGACTCACATTTGGATACTACAAGAAACCTAGACATGATGAATCCAAATGCATGAAGAAGTGGATTGACTAATTGAAAAAGATGTTTGATAAGCATAATATTGGCACCCTTGATTCTTCCAATCAGAGTTCATCGGCATAGAAGTCTTCGAAGGCCAAAGATGCTAAGAAGGGAAAAACACTTGTTGCAATTGAATCCTAAACTTCTACATGGGTTATTGATTTAAGTGTATTTCACCCTATGGATTCATCATATGACATGTTCTCATATGTGGAGCCTTGTTATATGTCTTCTATTTTAGTGGGTGATGATTCTTCCACATAAGTTAGCAGGAGTAGATTTATTGAAGTGAATGATGGAATATTTCATGATGTTTTATGTTTCCTTGTTATCCATAATCTCCTATTTGTTTATCATATCACTCATATTAGTTTGGGTAAGAGATTTGAGTTCACACCCAATTATATGCTTATTATGGAATCTAATAGTGACTCCATTACTAAATTTGGGAAAGTAAATCACCAATCTAGGTTGTATAATTTCTCACATTTTTATCCCAATCAACTGACTACTATACTACTTAATCATTCAAATGGGATGAGTAAATTAAGGCATAATATATTTGACCATATCTATTATCACTACCTATAGTAACTCAATTATCATAACATGGTTTTGGGGTTACCACAAGTCAAGTTTTTTGATGTATTTTTCCAAGGTTGCATACTTGATAAGTATCCTAAGGAGAAGTATGACAAAGGAAAATCATAGAGAGCTAAAAAATTTTGGACATTATGAATAGTGAAATTTCTTGCCCATTTCTAAAACCTTCATTCAATATAACTAAATACTTTATTACTTTCACTGATGACTATTCAAGGTATACTTGGGTATACTTTATTAAGTAAAAAATCTAAGGTCTTTGATCATTTTTATGACTTCAATGCACTTGTAGATAAATAATTAGGTAAATCCATCAAGATTTTGTGCATCAATAATGGTGGTGAGTGTGTCAATAACCATTTTGATAAATTTTATGCATTATAGGGGATTTAACTACAATATATAGTTCCATATATTCCTCAATAGAATGGTGTTACAGAATGTAAGAATAGGTCATTAAAGGAACTGGACAATTGTATGCTACATTCCAAGTTTATCGCACCTCAGTATTGGGCCAAGGCCATCAATTATTCTTGTTATATCCAGAACTAAGTTCCTCACACAACATTTAAGGGAGTCACTCCTTTTGAAGCATGAAATGGTTGGAAATCCATAATGAAACACTTTTAAGTGTTTGGATCTCCTACTATGTCCTGCATTCCCAAGAATAAATGTAAGGCAATGGAACCTCAGAGTCAAAATTACATCTTCATTATATATCCTAAGGGTGTTAAGGGATACAGGCTTCCCCATCCTACCACTCATAATTTGTTCATTAATAAGACTATTCTTTTTTATTAGGTTCTTTTAGAATCTACACTCAACACCTCTTCCCCTTTCTTAGACATATGGGGATTTGATGATAGTTCTAATGATTTAGATCTACCTAATCAACCTCCTGATGATTTTGATTCTTCTTCTAGTTGTAAAAATGAGAGTAATGATGAGTAACTTCCTCCTCCCATAATATCTTCTGATGATGACGAATCTCCTTCTAACTCTCTAAGCACTAGTCTTATTTGGGATAGATAGAAACTATAAAGTGTTGGCCAATGGGTTGGAGATCCATTAAATTAATAGGTGAAGCCATTCATAATGTTGTTTCCAAAATCAGATTAGCCCATTTTTGGGAACAACCCCCTATGAAACTTGTCCATTTCATCTTTTGTCTCTCTAAGTTTGGTAATGAGATGAGTTTTGAACTCATTCTCATCTTGGCCTCGGAACGTGAAAGTGGTTACGATCTCGTTGCGACCAAGGTTTCCCTCCCCCAGACTGTCTCCTTCCAGAGTTGGTCTTTTCTTCCGTTTTGGGCAAGGGCAGCAAATTTTTCTGCCCTTGCATTTTCCTTGCCTTTTTGTGCAAGGGCGGCAAATTTTTCCGCCCCTACGTTCAAACTCACTGAAACATGCAAGGGTGGCAAATTTTGCTGCCCAAGCATGCCTCGGTTTCCATGCACAGCATTTATTGCGATATGCATCAAGTTGTTGGGGTTTTTTTTCACCCCATATAAACTGATTTGAACCCCATTTCTTCTCATTGCTTCCTCCTCTCCTCCTGCCCTTCACGTCTGGATGATCTAGCGAGTGACTTGAAGAGCAATTTCACATATTTGAGCTTGTGGTGCGTGTGGCTTTCTAGGTCGGTCTCATTTTTGCATTAGTTTTTCTTTTTCATCAAATTTTTTATCATTTTAGTGCCCCCTTTCATCTTGTAGGGATGGCTAATAATAGTGTTCCTCTTCTTTACCTGCAGGCTTCCTCTGACACCATGCCTTCTTGGGTGGCAAAAATTTGCCGCCTGTGCCTCGGCCCCCCAAGTCTTTTAGCTACAAGGGCAGCGAATTTTGCTGCCCAAGTAATCCTTGTGCACAGGGGCAGTAGAAATTTTTGCCCTTGCATCCCCTGCCATGCAATTCTTCCCTACAGGGGTGGTGAATTTTGCTGCCCCTCCATGTTTCTTGCTTTTCCTGCAAGGGTGGCAAATTTCACCGCCCATGCAGTCCTTCCTTGTAAGGGTGGAAAATTTTTCCGCCCCTATCTCATTCTTCTTTTGTCTTACAAGGGTGGCAAAATTCACCGCTCGTGTAGGCCATCCCTACAGGGGCAGCGATTTTCACCACCCTTACATCTTTTTTCAGCCTGCAGGGGTGACAAATTTTGCTGCCTGTGTATCCCTCCTCCAGATTTTCCTAACTCTAGAGGATTTTCCATGGACTTTTTCTTTCCCTTTCTTCCTCATTTTCCAGTCCTTTTTCCAACTTAGCCTTTTTAAGTGACCTCCATTGGCTATGATCACTTAAATTGCATTTTCCCCATTTGTCCACTCTCTCCTAATTTCATGATCATGTTTGTAGTACCTTCAGAGAACTCTTGCTCATCGCCACCTATCTGACCAAAGCTAGTTCCCATGTCTGAAGTATCTTTGAAAAAGGCAAAGACCATGAAATAAAAATATCAAGGCATCTTCCCACTCATGTCGGTCTCCTCAAATGTTGACGACATATGGGACACCGAAATTAGCCACGTGGACATGGTTGAATTCATAACACGAAATAAGGCAACAAATCCAAGCACCGGGATGAAGAGGATCATCGAGAGTAACATCCACCTGGTGGCCACTTTTCTGGTGGCAGCACATCATACTGAGTTTGTTCTCCAATGTGCTCACTTCTACAACAAAGAGACCAGGTCAGTCTCAGATGCCAACGGCAACATAGTGATTCGGTTGGATCCTGAATTCATCGATAAAGTCTTCATGTGCCCTCCAGCCACCGAAGTAACCCAAATTGACTTCACGAACGCTCAGAAAGAATATGATAAAGACCCTAAGAGGGCAAAGAAAGTAATGAATTACAAGTGGTTGAAGACCCCCAGGACCAACCTCTCCAGATGGCCATGAAACTTTCCAAGGAGTGACTTCATTGAGGAGTTCAGTGACTTGATCACCCTTCTCAGTAGGGTACGAGGCCTCCCGTCCTCTTCACTGTTCCATGAATGGATGTACCCATTCATTAAAATCATTGTCCAAGGCAAATAGGTCATCTTTTAGGGAGAGCAGATCAGCAACGCCCTCCATGAGCAGCTAACCAAGGTACAAACTTCTTACAAGTTTTATATGACTTCATACCTTGTGTACATAACTGCCGCAATGCAAACTTTTCTGGGCTTAACCACAGAGGGGGATAGAAAGACAACCCTAGTATACTCATACTACCACCAGCTGACTCTGCATGGATCATCCCGCCATTTCAAAAGGGTAAATGATGCCTTCTTTGCTACATTTCTTTGTCTCTTCGACCCTCAGCTTGAGTAGAAGAGAGTATCAAACGAGGCTTGGATAGTGGTCAATGATTTTGACTACATGTTCCTTCAATTTACCACTTTTTACTATCTTTAGGTTGGCTTTTTCTAAGGCTACCCCTATATGCTCCCCAAATTCCCTTCAGATAAGTTGGTACTAATGGAACTTTGCTGACAACTGATTGTCATGCATACCAGACAAATGGAGCTGAAGAAACTAGGCTTCAAGTTTCCAATCAAAATTGGCAGGTATTCCATTGCAACAACAGCCAAAGCCAAAGTCATGGAAATAGAAATGTAGATGGTCACTCTAAAACCATTCAAGAGAAGAGAAAAATTTGACTACAGAGGAGTCAAGGACAAGATCAGGAGGAAGACTCAGTTCCATGAGCCCATGATTGAGGATATCTGGATCGACCTGAGAACGGCCGAAGAAATCAAGAAAATGGACTTTTGCAGGCTGACCCTAGAGCAGATCAAATATTTGGGGCTTGCAGAGATTTGATACCTAGCCAAAAAGGTTGATGGTTCCCCTCTTCCTCCAACTCAGTGGTCTCAAAAAGAGCTGACTTCTCTGAGAAAAAGATTCAAACCGATATTAGCTAACACCAATGATTGGTTAGTAGCCAAAGGGATCATCCTGAAAGAATTTGTCACAGGGTTAGAGGCTGAATTCCAAGTAGAGATGAAGAAGAAGGTAGAGAACTAAAACAAAAACAAAGGTGATGTACCTTCTCCTTCTAAGCCTCACAAGCCTAGAATCATCTTTGTGTCTAAGAAACCAAAGACTGCTGAAGAGCCTGAAGCGGCAGCAAAAGGAACTGAAGAACAGAGCACTCAGACACAGGTAGCCCAGCTAATGGAGACAAATGATCAACCATCAGGGCAACCAAGCACTGGACCTCCACTCTCATAAGAAGAAGCTCAGCCACTCAAGAGCGTATCTCCTTGTCCCCCTCAGTCTCCTATGATACCCTCTTCTCCCATCTCTCCGATCAGTGTTCCCTCTTTCGGAGCCGCTTCTCCTTCCAGAGTCATATTTGGTGATCCTCAGGGTGCTTCTGGAGGTTCTCCTCACTCTTCTGGATCCATTCCAAGTTTATCATCTCCTTCTTTCAACTTGGCAAAAATCCCTACACAAGAGCCAGAATCAGTAGTTGGTACTGTTTCGCTAATTACTCCAACTACAACCATTGTCACTACTAGCAGTATAGAAGCTACCATTGTAACACCAACTGAGGGAACCATTGCCATAGCAGGTACTTCTCTCCCACCTTGGATGACAGCTTTCACCCCCAAAATAAAGAAGTTGGCCATCTCTCCAGATGACTTCGACTTTGGCAAAATAGTGCTGGTGAAAGCTAGAGCTCCTAAGAGGCCAAGGATCCTCTCAAAATTGGTCGAGGAAAAAGGGAAATTTTTTTTGGAAATTGCTAAGCCTCCATAGGATGTAACCCTTGAGGGTTTTGAAATGAGTAGCTAATCCATCTCTCATGTTGAACTTGGCAAAGTTACTCACGAAGGTGCGAAAAGTGACCTTCAGTCTACTATGGACATCATGGTCCAAAAATTTGACTGAGAGAAGGAGATGAAAGATTATTACAAGGCTGAGATAGAGTAGCTAATGGCAGTAATAAGAAGGTTCACTCTTCCCCCTGAAGCGGCAACTCTAGAGGCCTTCTCCATAGATGACCCAATAATTCAAAAGGCTGAAAAGACTTACTTGAAGGGAAAAGTCCTGGAGGATTATATTGAAAGAATGCATGCTCAGGGAGTTTCTTTGTTATCAGAGGTTACAGAAAGGATGGGTAAGATGAAAAAGTTAAGGGCAGAGTTAGATGACTTTGTCTCTCTTATCTCTCAGGAGATTGATATTTCAGAGAAATATCTTGGAAAATGGAAGGAGATGAAGAATCTAAAGAAAAGCACCTTGATATCTATCGGTGTCATCTCCAGTAAGGACTCTTATGTTGGGGTCAAGGAGTCACTGATTTTTAGGATCCAGGTACTCAAAGATTTAATTGATGATCTCAAAGCTTTTAGGGAGGCTAGTGAAAAAAGTGACTTAAGCCTGCTAAACAAACTGGAAGAGCTACCTTGCAACCTAACCTCCAAGGACAATCAGTTCCTCCTGACAGAAGAAATGATTCAAAGTTTCAAAGAGATGATTCAGAGAGATTTTGAAGAAAGATCCTTCTCCATGTCTTCTATAGATATTATTTTAGACACCCAGTTAACTTTGGAAAATCTAAAATCTAGGTTAACTAGTCATGCTAAGGCCATCATAGCATTGAAGGATGCATTAATCAAAGCCAAAATCATCTCCAAGAACATGATTGCACCAGACAACATAGGAATTCAGGCATCCATTACTATGTATGATGCTCATTTGAAGAAATCTGGTAGCAAGAACTGAAATTTTTCCCCTCCTTATGCACTTTTGTTTTGTGAAAAGTGCATGCAATTTTGTAAGATGTAATTACATGTAAATATTTTGAAAAAATATCTCAAAGTCAAAGATGAGTCATCTTTGACTGAGATATTTTTGTAGTTTATTATTTTCTAGTTTTTGAGGATTTCCTCCCTATATATAGTGGAGACCTCATTTGTAATAAGGATCTTGGAAAAATTAATAGCAAACATTCTACTAAAATTGAAGCAATTTTTGAGACTTTGTGCTCAAACTTGTAAATCATATTTTGTTAAATGAATGAGAAGTAGGTTTATTTCAGACTTTGTGTTGAAGTTATCTGTGTTGTCTAGGAAATAGTTTCTTATGTTCTCTTTCCTAATAATCTCTTGTTTATCTGATTTAATAAGCAAAGTGGGTGTGTTTACATTATCTAAGAGTGCTTCTAAAAGGTAGAGGATAGACTTTGAGCTTCTTTTATCTTTGAGATTCAGTTATCTTTTATAGTTTTAGGCGGAGACTTTGTGCTTCGTTTCACTCTACGGTTACGCTTGTTCCAGATCAGTGAAAGAAGCTACGGAAGACTTTGTGCTTACGTAAGTGTTCTTGTGAACTTTATTACTTTAGGTGATCTCTTGCTCTTCATTTGATACCATTCCTGAAAGAAGAGGAGTGTTGTTAGCTAAAGACCAGGATTTCCCTCTTTTGTTCTTTATACATTACCTCTGAAAAAAGAGAGGTAGATGTTGTTATACCACCCCATGTGTTATTTTATGCTTAATTATACATATATATCCAACACGTAAGTATTTATAGGGAACCTCCCCTTGATGAGAGGAGATATTTACTTCGTCCAGATCTGGTAAACCCATACTTTTCGTGGTGTAAATATCCCTATGCTGTGGTTGCTATACCCATTTTGCCATCAGTTGGTTGACGACAAAATATTCACCCAACACATAACTCCAAGATTCCACACATAATTTCATTACATTTACTTATTTCATGAGGCATAAATCACCCATAATTTTGATACTACTATGGAATATTAATATAGTTCCTTTTAGAGGAAAAAAACTTGGGATTTAGTCCTACTTCCTAAGGGAAGAAAACTTGTTTGATGTAGGTGGATCTACCAAAAAAAATTTGTAGTAGATGGGTTCATAAACAAGTTCAAAGAATGTTTTGTTGCAAAGGGATTTTCTCAAGTACTTGGCATGATTATACTAAGACATTTGACCCAATTATCAAAATGAACACAATCCAACTCACTCTCTCCATTGTTACAACACATCACTAGGATGTTCATCAAATGGATGTGAAGAGTACCTTTCTTCATGGTGACCTCGAAGAGAAAATATACATGGAGAAACCACAAGGATTTTGGGAAGATTATTCCTTAATTTAAAAAATTTATAAGTCTATCTATGGCCTTAAATAATCTTCTCAAGATTGATATGCCAAGATGGACTCCTTTCTTCTTTTGGTTGGGTTCATCATATGCCATTTTGATCTGAATGTCTATATATTATGGCAAGATGATTCACTATTGATTCTAGTTCTCTATGTGAATGACTTATTGATCATAGGGAGATCTTCATACACCATCACAATATTTAAAATTATTTTTTATTATAGGTTATTAATGACTGACTTGGTTTTGATGCATTAATTTCTTAGGGTTGAAATTTCTCAGTTTGACTCGAGGATCACTATTGCACAATCCAAGTATGCTCTTGATGTGATTACATGGTTTAACATAACTAATTGTAATCTAAATTTAAATCCTTTTCTATCTAGTGTGAAGCTTGAGGTTTATTTTCCATCTCCATTGGTTGATTTTACCTATATCAAAAACTTGTTGGTAGTCTCATCTACCTTATGCACCTTAGATGTGGTATTTTATATACAGTGAACATGGTCTCTATATTCATGTAAGAACCACATGAACTACACTATAAAGTAGCTAAGTAGATTCTCCAATACATTAGGGTAATCATAATTTTAGGATTCATTATGGAACAAGCATCAACATTAAATTAATTAGATATACAGATTTAGATTAGGTTGGTAATATTCAGAATCATAAGTCTACTTTAGGCTATAATTTCTCCTTTGATTCAAGTCTAATTAGTTAGTCATGCAAGAAGAAAAATGCTATTACTTTATCTTATATATAGGTAGAATATAGAGGAGTTGTAAATACTTCCACTAAGGCTATTTGGATTCAGGGGATTCTCATTGAGTTTGGCATCTAGTTTTAATGAATAAAAGTCATCTTCTGTGACAACTAAAACACAATATAGATCTATAGGAATATGATCCTCTATCAATGGATAAAGCATAGATATATTCACATTCATTTAATTTAAGATCTCATTCATGAGTAAATCATTGATCTATGCTATATCTAGACAATGGATCAAATTTTTGATATATTCACCAAACACTTCACTAAGAATACGTATCTTCATTTAAAAATTCTTCTTAGGGTTTGGGCAGCTCTGACATCCTCCTATAGGGGGAATTTTATTTTACTTGGGTGCCTCATCAGACCTTTGATCTGGGATCCAATTTTACTTCCCACCTAAGATAACTTAAGTGGGGTGTTAGTGTAGGTTTCTATTCTGTTTAATGGGTTTTCCTTCACATATTTAGTTTAGCTTGTTTAGGTGTCTTTTAGGTCATTATGAAAAATAATAACACATTCATGAGGGAGTGAGGATTTTTTTTTATTTCACTTATATAATGCACCTTCCTAATTATTTTATGTCTATTGATGTTAATGCTAATTTACAATCTTTTGATTGTTTAACAATTACTTATTCTTGGCTCATGTTTGATTTCACTACTACACACAGGTAATTTATTCATGCATTTAACTCTATCTAGTATATCTTAAATTATGGGCTACTCTGATAAGCCCACATATAGATGAATGGATTAAATAAATGGTGACTAAGAGTCATTTATTTGTACACAAGTCATGTGGTTTTGAATGTGTCAAAAATTACATTGTAAAGTACCTGTGACTATATTTGTGTCTAAATTCAGCCCCTTTTATTATATTAATGAAATTGCTAGAGTAAAAGAGAAATAATTGAATCTGATTATGTACAACACAATTTGACTCTGAGCAAATACTTTTATAGACACTTGAAATTAGAAACTTTGGGTTGATTTTAACTATCTTACTAATTTTAACTAACATCATCCTTTCATATCGAATCGGTCTTCTATTTGAACTAGCATCTCTAGTTCAATCACTATTCATCCCCCTTGATCAATTGATTATTTATTTCATGATCACATATTTTCCCATAAAATTCACATCACTTCTTATTAGTTAATTAATCTCAATTAATTAGATAATATTATTCTAATGGAAAAAATCATGTGATTGTAATTATTTATTTTCATAAATCAATAAATCCTATTTTCTTCACATTCTCCCACAAATAAAATTTTAATTCATTTATAATTCCCATGTAATCTCTTCTTCAACAAGGCATGTCAAAATCCCAAGCCTCATAAATTATTTCTATTACACACTTAATCCCTTATATAACACACTCCACTTCTCTCATTTATAGGGATGAGGACTAATCCTCAACCATAGATCTTTCTTTAAGATACACAGTCCACATCCATTCAAAAAAGCTATAAATAGAGGGCTCTCCTCCATTCTTAGTGAGTCTTGATAACACAACAAAGTGATACTCTTTTTGAGAGTCACTCATGCATTAATCCCATCACTTATCAATCCAAACTATCCATTTATCAAGGTGAAATGTTATCCATTTGATCACACATATCCACCAAAAAGCTTATAAATACATTCATACATCTGATCACATCATGACTTTGGTAAAAACTAGAAAAAAGGTATAACAATTATGTTTATTTTCTCTTTTAAATTGCATTTTTCTTAGTATTTATCATTATAAGGACATGTGATTTGGATAGTGGTAGAATTTCAATTTGATTTTGATTTATACTAATGTATCTAGTTTCATGATGTTACATATGGCAGGCCTAGTGGGACCCATAACCCACAACCAACTTTGAGATATAATATTTTTAGCCCACAATTCAATACCAAATTTATCCAAAATTTCCCATATTTCCTTAAAAGTATTGCAAATCTCCATTTCCAAAATTGTGGTGGAAACACTTTATGTAATGGTGAAAATAAAAGCAAAAGTGGCAAAAATGTTTTGAATAATGGCAGAATTGTAAATAGTATGTGGATCCAAAATTTATTATGTATTATTGAAATTTACATGATGAATATTAGAAACATATAATAATTAGAAAAATCATGTTTATAGTGGTGAAAATATTATCTAATTGTCTGACTATGTTTAAAAGGATTGGAGAGATCACACTATTCTTTAGTGTAAATGTGGTGTATGATTATGTAAACATTTATATTTTATGGTTGTCTATTTTTCAGATTCAATGAAAATGTGTTATATATCAGCAAGATCACTCTATTATTCAATATAAACATAGTCTACTTTAGTAGAATCATTTCTATCAACTAACTATTTATTTTTTAGGTTCAACAGAAACATGATATAGTTTGATGGAAACATTCTACTTTGACATATATGTTATTTATGTATTTTGGTTTTTATTTTTTTTGTTTTGGTAGAAACATGTTTATTTTAAAAAAAATATTTTTATTAGTAGTGGAATATCTCATTTATTAATGAAAACTTGGTTTTTATTTTATGTTTTTTTGTGTTTTTATAGATTGGTGGAATCATCCTGCGTATTAATGAAACTGCCTTGAGTATTGTCAGAATTATTGGTAGTAGAAAAATTAAAAAACTTTCAAGTTTTATAAATTTATCAAAATATAAATGTAAGACTACTAATATTTTTAATTTTAGGTTTTCACCCTTCAAAAACAAAACCGAACAAATAAATAGTTATAAGAACTAATTTTGGTGTTTTAAAATGAACAATATGTTTGTTTTATTTGATTGTGTGTTTTTGTGTGTGATAGACTAAGTGTGTATTCTATACCCTTACCCATTTTTTATATCAATAATGATGAAAAATATATTTTTTTCTTCCCCATCCCAAAGTGAGCTATATATGCTCTCCTCTTGCCCTTTATGGGATCCTCACGATCAAAACTAGTGAAATTTATTTTGTTTTGTTTTTGGCTGCATGCCTTGGACCTTATTCCTAAAGCATGATACCTTAGGGTATGGACACATATATTTCATCCCCAAATGTATATAAAAACCTTTTTTATGATAAGATATACAAATTTAGGGGAGATTTATCATTATTGGACAAGTGGTTATGTATATTACGTGCACCATGAAGTGAATGGATTTCACACTCTAATACACAGGCCATAAAAAACACCCCTTGAGTAATTCTCTAGTGGCACTTCACTAAGATATTATATATGAAGTGGGTGCAAAAGGACTAGACCTTCTCACACATGCTTATTAATTAACCTCTTCCATGGACTTGGGTTCCATCAAACTGTAAGGTATATAGGGGATGCACCTAGTTGAGACTATTTTATGTAGCTTAATATAATTTGATCACAAATAATTATAATTATACGAAACACAACATTTATAAATATTACTCACCATATACATATGCCTAGTGAGGGTTGGGAGACCAACATATTCCCCATTTTTTGCAAGTAGATTAGTGTACTACTAGTTGCATTGTACACCCTTATTTACTAAGCTTGTGACTTTTAACTTGCATGTTTTTTTGTGTGTTGTCAAAACCCAGTTTAATTAAAAACATGATACATTAGACATCAATTCAAAAATCAAACATCAAATCATGTCAACTTTGACCAATATCAAACATAAAAATTCAACATCTAAGGTCCACTTTGACCAAGTCCAATATCACATGTCAAATCTAGTCAACTTGAACCAATTCAAATAAATTCAACATGGGGTCAAATTTGACAATTCAACTCTCTAAATTCAAACATAAAGTCAAATTTAACCAAATCAAGTTAAATCCTATCAAATTTGACCAAGTCACATCAATTTTAAATTAATCACGTATCCAAATTCACATCTTATCTTAATCTTTCCATTCGATATCCTATACATGTCGGTTAGGAATGATAAAAATCATGACCTCCATATTTTCTCCCATTTAAATCAAATCCAACATCAATAATCAAAATCCAATTTGATCTTAATCTCACCAAATATCAAAAAATCAAATTGAATTTGAAATCAAAAATTAAATCAACATCAAACATCAACCATCAAATCAATCCAAAACTAACACAACCTGGGTCATGGCACCTCAAAACCCATATGAGAATAATACTCATAACTCCTATGATCCTTAACTAGTCATAACATCATCATCCATAAGCTAAAACATGATAGACTAAATCTATAGCTTAAATAAAAGTTATTCCACCTAGCATTCATTTATGGCTCTTCATCTACTAGTCCAACATCTAATTCCCTTGAGTCATGACCATCAAAAAATTTGCTACCTAATACCCATTTGAACTTAGAGTGATATTAAATCTAATAAACTAATCATATTCTATCATCACCCTTCCAAGGATCTTTGTCTATTCAATAACTAGGTATATCTAAGTCTAAGAATCATTTATTAGGGATATGCCAAAATTCCCTTCTAAATCATAATCAAACTTTTCCACTTCTAAGTTCAGTACAATCACTATATCCTTAACCAATCCATATTTGATGAATCCATTATTTTCAAATCACCCATATTTTTCCAATATCAAACCACTATTGGCCCACCCATATTTGATGAGCCAATAATCAATGAGCCATCATTTGCCCCATCACTCATCCTTAGTCACCATGTCTTTGACCAATCTATCTTGGACCAGCCATCCATACTCTAAAAACTACAAATCCTTGATGAACTTGTCATTGAAAACACCATTCTTAGCCTATTACCCCATCTTCCATCACATATCTAACCTTACATCACCCAACATCACATGCCTCAAGTGACAATAATACTTGTAAACAACCAACATCAAAATGCCATCCATATAGACAAGCCCATCCTAAAATCAATATCAACATCAACATCAGAATCCTAACCAACATCAACATCAACATCCTATCAGTTTATAAAGACTTCATTTTTAAAATAAGGCCTCCTCACAGATGAGGGTCTCATTATCATTAATATTGCATGCTTAGATGGAGACAACCTCATAAATTATTTCCAAAGCAATAAATATCTTATACCAAGTAAAATCCTTATAAGCATGAACTACAATGGGAAAGGCCTTAGCCTCCATGAGCAAGGAATCATTAAACCCATTCATGTATGTGTATACTAGGTCTTTTTAGGGCCCTTAGGAAAAAATCCTTTTTAAAATTATGGCGAATCAGTTTTGAAATAGTGGTAAATCAATTTAGAAGGTGAATCAAGGATGGCCAAATGGAAAATGTATTTGAGTGGAACAAGTTAATGGTCACTGGACATTGGCCTATGCAATGGGAAAATATACATCCGCACATGTGTGCATATGAGTGTCTATATATGTAGATGATCATCTACAATGTAAGCATTGACTTGTTGCATAGTTTTTTTACTCATAGTTTTTCATTGCTAACAAGTGGACATCTAAATGAGAGGTAGGTGGATATTTGGGTATGCAATCATCCATTTACATATATAGACAATCATTTTCATATACAAACAATCATTTACATATGTAGTTGACTATCTATATATGTACTCAATCAAAAAAAAAATGTAGTCAATTGATAACATATGTAAATAATTGATTGTATATGCATATGGCCATTTGCATATGCAGGTGGTGCTCATCATATGCAGGTAGTCATTTGTATATATAAGTAGTCTTTTATATATACAAACGGTCACCTTCAAATATAGGTGGTCATGTGTGTATAATTTTATAATATAACCTTAATGGGAAAGTGTAAATAAATAATAATAAATTATTTGATATTTAGTACCTATGTTTGGTTTCTAGCAAAAATAAGATAATAGGTTAATTTGGTTTGTTAATTTTCTTGCCTTCTTAACATTCTTCATAAAATCCATTGAAGCAAACAATACAAACACTTGACAACAAATGTCAATGTTTGATAGTAAATACAAATGCTTTCTAGAAAATGCAGATGCCTGATAACAAATGTAGACAGTTTAATGTTGTCACTTATCAAATACAATCTAGGTAGAAAAACTCTACCATAGCTACTAGCAAAGAGAAAACAAGAGTTTAATATAGTACTAAGCTTATATAGTGGTTAATTTTCCTGTATTGACTTTTGAGGTACTAGAGAAATAAATGTAAATGAACAAATTTATTTTAAAAAGTAGGTGATACAACCCTAAAAATTAATTTATATCCAAAAATTAGGTGATTCCTTATTGTTGACTAACCCACAAAATTGCCAAATGTCAATTTCTAGAACTAGAATATTCATGAATTAATGAAACTTTACCACTAAAAAAAACCCTAGAGCACACAAAGGTTCTCACAACATCAACTTCAAACCATCTACAAATCCATGTAAATATGTTCATGACACTTTCATGGTTTCCAAGGAAGCCTTATCCAAAATTGACATAGGCTTCATTCATACTCCCTATAAGTACTATGCTACCACACATCCCCTTATCAATATTCTCCATCCTTTCAACCATATTAAAATTCAATCTCCCTCACCCCTTGATTAGGACTGATAAAATCACTTACCATCAGCGCTATTCCATAGCAATCAAACAATGGAAGAATTCATGATTGGCATCTAACTATAAAAGCACAAATTTACATCAACCCATCGTAGGGAACATAAAACATTCTTCAATCAAGATGAATCTAAGAATCTAGAAAATCAAAATAAAAAATCAGAATCCCCTATTGAAAACTTATTTACATCACTACAGGACAATTAAATTCAAAATCCTATAAATCCAAAGAAAAATTCTCTTAGTGAAACCTTATTTAAGGCACTATGGGATGATCAAAATCTAAATCTAAAAGGTCAAAAATTCAATTCCCTTAGTGAAAACATATTTGAGGTGTTATTAGACCAAAATCAAAATCAAAATCATAGAAATCAAAGAATCAATCTCCTCCTATGTCAAAAAAGTTGCAAGATGAATCCACATCACTTTTTATAAACACCATCAACATATTAGAAAATTCATTGAGCATTTGAATAGAAGATATTCTTAGTCTCACAAAATTTGATTTTTTTGTTCCCAATCCCCTTTCACATCATGATCCCCACATCCATCCAAATCCTTCAAGGAATTAACAACCATTCTCCATCCAATATAACTTATGTTTCACCCTTATTAGCATCAATATATTTCATCGGGGCTATGATGGCATCCTAATCAATTTGGATGAATACAATATATAAATCAATGAATTTATTGATTATAACTCTAGAGTGCATACTTTAATGATCAAAGGTTCAACATTATGCATATCTTAATCTTCTAATGAGTTGAGATGCTAGGAAAAAAATCAAAAGAGAGAAATAATTTTTCTAATGGTAAAAACCATGCTTATGGTGCCTTGGGCAATTACCATGATGAAAACCAAATTTTTATCATGTAAAAAATAATTTTTTTTTTTTAAAGTACCTAAACACATGGGTAAAACCCCATCTACATCAATTTCATCCTATTTAAACCATCTTACCTATCCAAATCCTTCATCCTACACATCCCATTCAAATCATATTCAATCGTCCTTATCCATTATAACAATCCTACATCATCCTCATATACATCCTCTTGTGCCCATCCTTTCTTCCCATTTTAACCTTGAAAAGGAAGTTTAATAATTTTTGAGACTTGTTCTGAAACCATCTTAGCATAATCCTTTGAACAACCTTTGATGACTGGACACTTGGTTCCTAGATGCCATGACCCTTGGATATCCCTAATCCATTCTTTATCATCCCCTATCATCATCTTTTGGCATCTAACATCATCCTAAATCCATTAAATTTGTTATCATATCCCATACTAGTGATATAATAGGTTTTCCATTTCCTAGTATTTATTTTCCATACATGAATAAATTTAAAAACATTAGATAATTCAAAAAACCCAAAAACATTAGAAATGTCCAAAAAACTCTAAAAAATCTAAAAAACCTAGAAAAATTAGAAAATGTTAAAAATCCCTAAAAATATATAAATCCATAAAATATAAAAATATTTATCTTGTCCTAAATCCAGTCAACAATCCTTGATCATTTTTTATTCATCAGTCTATCTCTTTTTGAGATATTTCATTCTCGTATCCTCCTTGTTTAGGAAAAATCATCAATCCAAGATCACATATTTTCCCTATTTTGGGCAAATCAAAATGTGTAGCTTATTTATAAATATTTTATTCCTAATCCATCCCCTTAATGTATCCTTTCTTGGCACCATCATTGAGCCTTCACACATGGATTTTAACATGATTAATGACAAGATGTTTTATGTTTCTTTTATTTTCAAGTTTGTGTGTTTTCTTGTTTGGTTTTTATTTTTCTTTTCTTGTTGTGCCTTGAATCAATCCATGTTCACCAATAATATCATCATTGTTCTTCCATATCATGGTGTCTATTGTCATGTGTTTATACTTGAGTCCATCCATCTACATACAACAACAATGTCATCCTGATTTTTCCATATCATGGTGCATTTGTGTCATTTATCGATTAGATCAGAGGTCAATCCTTATGCACACTCTGACCAAGTCATCATGGTTTTTTATATCATGGTGCATATTATTATGTGTAACATTAAAAATAAAGATACAAATATATATGGAGATGCACTAAGGTGATAATTTATCCCTTTGCAAAATCATCTTTTTAAATAAAATCATCTCATCCCTATATGACATTTGTCAGCATTAGATCATTATCTTTTTCTCATATTTTTCTCATCATATTCCTCCCTTTTCAGGACAACTAAAATGGACAGAGGTATATTTTTACTATGTAGGAAATTCTTAGTCACATGGAGTTTCTAAGGTCAACTCAACATTTCTCTTCATATTCCTCCCTTTTCAAGATCACTACTATGACATGGGGTCTATTTGGACTATGTATGAACACTCAGTCACATGTAGTTTTTAAGGATAGCTAACCACCATAATTCTCATTTTCATCATCTTTTACTCATCACTTCCCTCCCTTATTTGGGATAATTAAATAAGCCTAATGTCTATTTAAACTATGTAGGTATCACTTAGTTACATAGAGCTTCTAAGGTAAACTTGGCTACCACCATTTGCCATTATTTATATTTCCATCATCCATTTGTTCTACCTAATTATTCATGTCTAATCACATTTTTGGTTCATAGTTGTGTGGCCATTTTTTAATTGTTTCTTCATTGTTTAAAAAGTCATTATACCATCATCACATACTTCTACATTAACTTATCAACTTCCTATAATCCATCAATGTGATAATCTCATCCTTAATCCATGAGATACGTTAAATACTTGATATATGATTTTAAATAAATAAATAAAATTATTCAATCAATCATCCATCCAATCCAAGATCATAGTTTCTACCCTGCTTAGGGAAATTCAAGCATGTAACTCATCATTAGGATAGATCATTCCAAATCTACTCCCACAACTTTTCAAGAATTTCCCCAAATTGACATGATTTGGGAAAATCCAAAGTGTGCAACTTATCTTAGAATGTATCTTTCCCAAGTCCACCATGCTTGGGGAAAAATAATCCATCATCATAAAAAATTAAAGCATAAAAGCATTAGCTCGAGTGGCTTAATCTTATCCACAAGTTAGTCTCATCTAATCATCATCACATCTTGCATCCTAACCCATATTTCTTCATCACCCACCTATTGATTCTTCTATTCAAGCCTCTTCATATCTTTTTCAATAGTCCATATACATCCATCATCCCCATAGGCCCTATCTAATGGGCATCATTTATTACATTCTTTCATTAATCGTCATATAAATTTCATCCACCATTTTTTTGGCTTCTTATTTATTTGAAAAACCATTAATCTACCCATCATGTTTCATAATCCCATTTAAAAGAGGGAGAAAATGTAAACATCTAAAATTGAACATTTTATTTTTAATTTTCTTACTAATCCATGCTAACATCATCCTTTTATCACTAATCAATCTTCTATTCATATTGGCATCTCTAGTCCAATCATTATTCATCCCCACTGATCAATTAATTATTTCTTCTATGATCATATCCTTTCACATAAAATTCACATCAGTTGCTATCATTTAATTAATCTTAATTAATTATCTAATCTTCTTCTCATGGGTAATGCATGAAATTTAGAAAAACCCTATTTTCATAAATCAATTAATCTTATTTTCCTCACATTCTACTAAAAATGAATTATTAATTCATTTCTAATCCCCATGAAATCCATTTTTCAACAACACATGTCATAAGCCCATGCCTCATCAATTCCTTCTCTTACATACTTCATATTTTGTCTTACACACTTCACCCCCCTCATTTATTGGGAGGATGACTAATCCTAAATCATATATCTTGACTCAAAATTGATATTCCACATTTATTCATAAAAAAACTACAAATAGAGGCCTTCTCTATTTTTAACAATTCTTGGTAACAAAATGAAGTGTCACCCTTTTGGAGAGTCACTCATACATCAAGCCCATCACTTATCAATAAAAAATATCCATTTGTCAAGGGGATATTTTATCTTCTTGATCATGCACATCCACCAAAAAGCTTACAATTACATCCGTACATTCGAGTGCATTACAAATTTGGAAATAGAGTTGTAAGAAGGTATAACAATTGTCTTTGTTTTCTATTTTAAATTGAATTCTTCTTAGTCTTGCTTAATCCAAAGACACATGCTTAGGTTAATAGTGGAATTTTAATTTGATTTTTGATTTCTAATAAAGAATCTAACATTATCTCATTATGTTATATATCTATTATCTCAGGATGTATCCTTCCCAAATCTACCCTGCTTGGGGAAAATCAATCCATAATCATAAAAAATAAAAACATGCAAGCATTATATCAAATGGATTAATATTATCTAAGGTTAGTCTCATATAATCATCATAAAATCATGAATCTTAACCATTATTTATTCATCACCCACCCACTAATTCTTCCATTCTAGCCTCTTCCTCTCTTTTTCAAGAGCCCTTCTATGTCCTTCATCCCACATGCGCTCTCAAGGGGGAATCATATAAATTTCATTCATATTTTTTTTAGATTCTTATTCTTTGAAAAGTCATTGATACACCCATCATGTATCATAGTGGCCTTTCAAAGAGGAATAAAATGTAGACACCTAAAATCAGACACTTCATGTCAATTTTAACTATCTTACTAATCCATGATAATATCATCATTTCATATCTAATCAGTCTTCTATTCACACTAACATCTTTAGCCCAATCACTATTCATCTCCCTAATCACTATTTTTTCTATGATCACATCATTTCCCATAAAATTCACATCATTTCATATTAGTTAATTTATCTCAATTAATTAGCTAATCTTCTTCTAACGGGAAAATCCATGGAATTTAGAATATCTTTATTTTCATATATCAATAAATATTATTTCCCTAACATTATCTCATAAATGAATTTTTAATTCATTTATAATCCTCATGCAATCCATTTTTCAACAAGACATGTCATATGCCCATACCTCATCAATTCCTCCTCTTACACACTTCATCCCTCTTTCTTTCACACTCCACTTGTCATGCCCAAAATTTAACACAAAAAATATAACTAAAACCTAAGAAAAACACAAGAATTTTTTCTCTAACGTAATTTAATAATACTTAATAATAAAAATTATTAATTAGATAAACCATTATGTAATTTTTTTATTTTTTTAATTAAATGTTATAAAGGAGTGTGCCACACACAATTATGAGTGACTTAGGTAAATAATTTAATTGATATTATACAATTAGTCAATCTAAGCATTATCATATAAGCCCAACATGAAAGATTATGACAACAATTCTAACCTAGCCTAAGAAACTAGATCTAATACCCCTAACCTACATATCTACTCCATAGAATTAGGGTCTAATATAGTTCTCCTTAAACTTGTGATGGCCTCCTCCGTGATACATCATCATTAAAAAGGGTTGGAGATATAAGATAAGAAGGGAACTAATACATCACTCAATAGAGATACTAAGCTCTAGTCATCTACTCAAAAATAATGACACATCCAAAGGTCATCAATCAAAAACTAAAAATATCATAAGGTGTGTGTGCTTACCCAATCACTCTCACACATCATCATAATAAGAGTTAAGCATGACAAAGAACATATATTATTTTTTTATAATAATTTCAATATCTCAATAATCTTTGACTTATGCTACTTAAAGAAGTTATATCTCTCGAGTGAGTCTCTAACAATGTCTAAGGTTAAGACATGAGAGAACACACTCAAATCCCAATAATAAACAAGGGTCATTAATTCATAATAATTAATCGACTAATAAAACCATGGGCCTAAAAACAAAAAACAACTTACAAGAGGAATAACACTATAATAATTATGCTAAAATAAGTGCTCTAAGGGTTAGTTTTTTAATCACATGATTTAAAAACACACTAAAGTTAGTTATCAATTATCCACACTAGGAGGGCATCATAATGGTTAGTTTTATAATCATTCTCTCCAAAAACATCCTCAAGTTAGTTGATAACATCCACACAAAGGGGTGTCATAAAGGTTAGTTTGCTAAGCTTGTGCCCACTTCCTGAGCTATCTACACATTTGAGGTGATCTATTTAAGTGAAGAAGTAGGTTTAGATATATTTCTTAATTTGAAAATGAGTTTTAGAATATATGTGAAGGTCTTAGGCCTTTACCAATTAGAGTAAGTGAAACAAGTTAATTTTACAGGAAACTCCTTAACCACTAGCTAGTATAAATGAAATTAAGAAACACCAAGGCATATGAACATATGATAAATAAATGCATAATAAATTTAATCTCAAGAATTAAAAACAATATTTATTCTAGGTGCATATTTCAAAACAAATTCTAGAAGACCCCATCCCTAGGTCTACCTGTTGATAACTTAAATGAGACAAAAACATGTGCATTTATGGCCCAAAACCCAAGATAAGGTAGAAAGTTTATAAATAAAGAGATAGACTAGTGTATGGTAGTCATGACCTAAAAATACATATGTCAATAGATCACTACAATAACCACCATAATAATAGACCTTTCAAAACATACCAAACTCTAAGATAATAAACAGGTGTAAAAGCACCTCTGGTATTAATTCGACAGAAGAGGATAAATATTTATAAACATGGGAACCTTTCATCTAAGTTATAAATATTGATTTTAAGGCAATAGGTCATTATTATTGTGAGGAAAATAACCAATTTAGTCTACCATTTTAAAGTGGATTTAACTACATTAAAAGTCATCTCACAAAGTTTCATATAAACTATCTTTGGATTCTCTTTGGTAAAAATAGTAAAACTAACAATAAAATTTATTTTATTAATTTAATGATAATTTAACACTATTATAAATTGGTTGTAACTTTCATATTTAAAAAATATTATTCCTAGGTATTTTAATTACGCTGATTCCAAATCAACCATGAACACTGCAAATAAGAGTATATTTTATCACTGTAAAATTCCTTCAAAATGACCCAAAAATACCATTGTTGAGGAAGTTAAAAATTATTCATTATTTTTTTTTGAAATCCACATCCTAAAATAATTAGCTCTAAATATTGGGGTAGGCAAATTCCAATCTTAGATATTTTAAATAATAAAATTTCAAAAAGTTTTTAAACAAGTTTGACAAGGTCTTAAATAAATTTAAAATTAAATTTAATGTGATTTTAAAAAGATTTTGGCTCTACATCCAGGTTCCATCTTGTTTATATATAGCTCATCTTTATTTATCATATACAAATTGTTCTCAAGGAGTTAATTATTATTTTAATATGAGCCATGGTGGGGTGCATTTTAAGATTGTTAAGAGGAAGCAAAATTACAAGTTTGCTTAATAGTCAAAGATAAATAAGGACTAAAAATAAATTTAATATTTTAATTAATTAAGTAACAATAAAACTCTCACTTGACTTAAGTGGGTGAGGATTAAATATTTGACTTTAGATTGAGTGGATCACCACCACTTGATCTAGGGTTTCCCAAGATTATCTTAAACTATTTTTTGGTAAGATGAAATTCAAATTATTTCATTTTAATTTTATTTCTCTATTTCATTTTTTTGTTTTATTTTTTAGGTT
>JARHVA010006083.1:997500-1016463 GCA_037957365.1 Torreya grandis | reverse complement strand
ACAACCATGTGACCAACTCACCTTGACTCATCCACACATGGCAATTATGATGTCATCAAACTGCCTACTTTAATTTTATGCCATTAGACCAAGATGTCTAGATGAAAACAATGATCAACCAAATGAAAACCACTCATACACACAATCACTCAAAAAATTATTTAATTCTAATAGGACCCCTTTCACATGCTCAATACTTCAAACTCATCCATAATCATCTCTAAATAGACAAACTCTAGAGATGAACCAAGATTACTTCATGCATACTAGGATAAGCATATTGAACACTTTGTCATTGTCACTTAGACTATCAAGGCACATCATCCACTCACCTCAACACCTTCACAACATCACCATGACATCAATGACAACTCTCCAACACACTCAATTAGATTGATGCATTGGAAAGATGTTACAAGATAAATTGTCAATAAAGTGATAAATTAAAAATATAAAGTATGTACACTCAAGACATTTATTTTTATAATCTAGATGACAAAATGGAAATAATTTATATAGTTTATTTCTCCAATAATTTTCATAGCTATAAAAAATGGATCTAGTTGATGACATGGATAGTATATTTATATGATGAAATGTAAAATATTACTCCTTTAGCCAACATAGTGGGCATAGACCTAATGACATAAAAATATAATAACACCCATAAACTTATGTGTGAATACCTTGAAAACCTCAATTGAGTTTTAGAAATAAATCATAGATGACCCTACATGTTGGTTGTATAAATCATAATAATATTTTGTATTTTATCAAAATCCCATAGATCATAAACCCTAAATAACATCATTAAACTTAAAATATTAATATATTAAGTGGTAATAATGATTTTGAATAAACCATGTTACACTCACATGAGATATGTTCATTTAACGCTTACATGATTTTTTTTGCTACATTTGAGGACTTTATAAGGGAAATAACTCAATTAAGTCAAACTCACTATGTTAGTGATTTCTAAACCTAGTTTAATAATTTTTCCAATCATATAAGAGGGATAAATTATATTTTATTCAAATTTAATTCATCATAGGAATGAAGAGGATATCCACCCTGAATTCAAAATGTTCAATCCAGATACTATAATGAATAATTAGACCCCCCATATCGCTATATATATATATATATATATGGGATGGGGTTGGGGCCCCAACCTCTAGATATAATAGTGGGGTGGGTTAGTGCCCCATATATATATATATATATATATATATATATATATGGATATATATATATATGGGGAACTAACCCACCCCCATACATATATATTTCTCTCTTAGATAATTTTCTTTGGAAAACCAACCTTATACATATAGGCCCCAATCCCAATCTATATAGATATGAGAAATCAAGTTGGATAAACAAGAGGAGGACTAACTAGTGGTGGATGAAATCCCACATATAAATAATCCAAATTCAATCCCCTCTATTTTTTTGACCCATGATAAATTATGATAATCAACCACCTCCAATAAAGCATTGACATAGGAGGAGATGGAATCTTGAAAATTAAAATGACTATGCTACAATTGTGATGACATAAATGGCCTAGGCCATAAATGTGTCAAATAAAAAATATTTCTCCTAGTTGTTGAGGCACCATCCATTCCTGACATATTACATGACTATAAATAAGTAATCAATAAGGATAACCTAGAATAAAAGGTGTATGTGAGGAACCTTCCCCAAAAATTTCAATACATTATTTATCAAGGATCACAACTCCACAAACTATGAAGTTATTTGGATACTTTAAGTATCATCACTTAAATAATATTATTGAACCTGTAAGCACTCATAACTTCACTTAGCTTTATGTGGCTAAGTAATTGGGTTGTTATATGTATCCATGAAATTATTTTAAAGTGATGGTAGTTATTGAAAGAATATTAGCTTGAAAATGAAATTTTCATAATGTCAATATTTCCATGGGTGAATATAATCTCAAATCTGACATGTTTACACATCTATTAGGAATTTATGACATCATATATAATGTAAATACTATTATGTTAAAGTATAATCAAAATAATAAGTAGAAATAATATTTAAATAATATATTATTAATGTGAAATATATGACTAATACGCTTTGATAAGGAAACCTAAAAACCTGATAATAATAATAAAATAATAACATGATTAAATAATAACCAAGTTAGATACAATATATACTCTAACCTATGTTGTGTAGACTCCCCAAGATGACCATACTAACAATAGGAAGTTATATAAATTATCAAATGGCTTTATTAAAAGTTATTCTATAAATGAGTCACTCATACATATCTTAATACATTATATAGGATAAGGAGTTATCAACAATCCCCTTCAAACCAACACTGATGATTAATGAATGCTTCTATAGGAATGCTTCATCCTCCCATGTTACATCTTCATTAGAATTATTTTTTAAATTAATAATATGCTCTATAATTACCCTTATTCTCTACCTCTTATACCATGTCTTAAGTATCTTATTAGTTTACAAATGGATTCTACACTCTCCATCCATATATTGTAACTTAGTCTAGGCTAAAAAAACATTTTCCAATGACCTTATTCAATAAGTAAATTTGGAACACTAGACATATATTCACTAACCAAGGGAATGCAAGCTGCTATTTTACCCTTAGAATAATTTTCAATAGCTAATAAACATTATAATATATAAACAAAAGGTTATTATCATTTTGTGTTTATTATAAGACATATTTATATGGTTGTAATTATAAAAAACCATAATATGGGTAAGCGTATAAAATTGTGGGGGGGGGGGGGGGGGGGGGGTGGGGGGGCCGGGGGGGGGGGGGGGGGGGGGGGGGGTTTGAAAAGTGGACACATTTTGCGTTCTAATGGATTTTAACATGGTTTAAAAAAAGTATGTATGCATTCTTGGCACATAGCCTCGGTAATAATCAATCCAAGATCACGTACACAATTTTAATCTTTATATCCATGTATTCAGTATTGATGATATAAAATAATGTAAACAAAATAGTTTAGTATTATATTGGCATGCATGGTATATAAATAAAACAAACATGTAAGTAAAAGTTTACATTTAGATAAGGACATTTGGTTTATTATAATTTAAGTTATATTTTATTTATATACATTCAAGATATTTGAGAGTGGTTTTGGACCTCGAGGAACTATAATGTAAATTCTAGGTTTTAGAGGATCTTATAATATTTCAGACTTAGTCAGATTCCAGGGTTTTAGCATTTCAGAGTTATCCATATTTCAAGGTTTCAAGATTTTAGGGATACATCATAGGAGGTTATTGGAGAGATATTAATGACATCATGACAATTTCATAGAGGTGTCTTAGTGAGTGGATGAAGTGATTTGATAGCCTAAGTGACAATGATAAAGTGTGCAATGTGTTTGTCCTAGTGTGCTTGACGTTGGCTTAGTTGATCTTCAATTTTAAAATGATTAGATATGTTTAGGTATTAGTATGGATTATTTATCATGTCCCTAAGATGTTTAATAATCTTTTAGTGTTTTTGTAAATGAGTGGTTTTCATTTGGTTGATCATTATTTTCTTCTAGACATTTTGGGTCTAGTGGCAAAAAATCTAAGTAGGCAGTTTGTTGACGTACCCATTGCCAGTGTGGATAAGTTAGGGAGATTTGGTCATATGGTTATGATCACATTAGTCCCTATTTTTTATATTATAAATCTTAGGACATATACCTAAGTCCAGTCAAAGATATGTGGTTTCAATGTTGGGCTCTAAGGCATCTTGATAGTGTTTTCTTTGTTCAAATAAAGTCGAGTAAGCCTGTTGATAATGTCATCATTCATACATATGAAGGTATAAAAAGGAAATGGTCACATGGTTTTGTTTATTATTATTCCTAGTTCTTATGTGCTAAATCTCAAGTTGTTCACCTAAGCATGACAAAATATATATAAGTGCAAAGTTGGGATCCTAAGAAGTTTGACATTGTTTTCCCATACTTAGCCAAATTTGCATGAGGCAAGAAAAATCTAAGTAGTTTTGTGATGGAATATATTTCAAATGTGGATGTTTCGAATAATATGATCATATAGGTTTCTTTAGTTTTTAGTCTAGTTTATTTGTGCTAAATTTTAGAACATGATCCAAAGCATGTCAAAAGATATGCATATGCAAAGTTATCCTTTCAAGTAATTCTTAACATTGTTGGCTTTGTGGAAAAAAATATGGGTGATTATATTAATGGTGTTATATCTCACACAAATAAAGTATTTATGAGTAATTTGACACATGGTTGGGTTTTCCTATGTGAATAGATCATATGGTTTAAATTTAAGAACATGTGAGTGAACAAGGTAAAAGTTATTGACGTTTAAAGTTGGATTCTCAGATAGATTATAGTGGTTCCCATAATTATTCAATTTCTCACAAGGTAAATTTTAAACATCATTGATGGAGTGCATTGCTCCAGGATGTCAAGAATCATTGAGATGGTGTCACGTATTCAATGCTTAACATTGTGCAGAGATAAATATCGAGCTCCTTCCAAGGATTAACAGTGAGTGGGTGATCACACAGATAGAGATCAATGGTGAAAATTAAATTAAAGAGGTCAAAATTATACTTGTCTATCATTTTTTGAGCTAGGACAATATTGAATATATCAATAGAGTGCACGAGGTCAAAGTTTCTAGATTGCACGAGATGAGGTCAACATGTTCAAGTTTTAATGTTTGACATTAGTGCACTATGTTAAAAGTTGAGATTTGTAAAATAAGATAAAGTGCATGATTTATATAAATAAGTGAGGACACAATATGCGAGAATAGTGTTTGATGTTTAAATATAACCATTTGAATTCAAAAAAATTAATTTAACAAAGGAAAGACCAATGTTTGGTTTATGAGCCCTGACTTTTGATCTATGGAGAATTTGACAGTGGTGTAAAAAGTGAATTTGTAGAGGAATCCAAGGTACATCTGAAAATATAAAGTTTAAGGTTTGAATTTATGTATAAGTAAATATATTGATATTCAAAGTTGATTGTGTGTTTATGTTTATTTTGAAACTAACCCGAGAAGAGTATTTGAGCTCATTTTAATGTTATTTCAATGTTTAATGATTAATTAGATATTGTAAAATATTTTAGACACTATAAGGATGATTTTTATACATTATTAAGGTTTGACCAATAGTATGTAGTATTAAAAAAGGTTTAGAAGTTGATTGAGTATTATTTCATGGTGACTATGTGCACAGAATGTTGTTTGAGTAAATTGTGCTTAAGTAAAAGAGTATTGTGATGGTTTTTGGCACTTAATGAGGACCTATAGATATTTTATAATGTGTAAATGAATTTATAAAGTGTTCCTATGTTTTATTTTACTTGTAGAAGTGTCAAAGAGTTGAATGGGTCTCCATAAGACCTAAAAGTGACTTATGCCTATTTGAAAGAGAGTTGTGCTTAAGTATGACCTATATTAGATGCAATAAGGGTAAAGGCATGTATTGTATATGACATTGAAATATTTTATAATTAATAGATTTATGAATGATCTATATATAGCGAAACCAAATATGATGGTTTCTAGACTAGTGTGTACGTGTTTAATATGAAGGCTTGTGTGAATATGGAGCCAAGTAAAGGAGAAAACCTTTGAAAGAGAAGGTGCAGGTTAGTAAGGACTAGTAGAGAGTGAAGAGGATCAATAATTATTGTCTAATCAATGTGATGAAGGTGATCACATATGTCATTGGACCTAATAATCCTAGAAGAGGTAGGATGAGTGAGTATTCTCAAGAGGATTGAGTGTGTATGGTGAGTGAAGTCAAGGTGAAGGATATATGTTCTTAGTGAATGGGTTAAAGGTTAGATCAGGTTGATGGCGGTGTAGATGACCTGTAGGACATATTTATTATGTCATAATAGTGTTTTTTAAGGTTTGATTATCCATGAGGAGAGGAGTTCCTAAGTGATGAGTTAATGAGTAGATTAGATTGAGGACTATGTGTATGATAGATGATATTTTTGATGTCCAAATATTGATATTATAGTTTGAGGATATGAAAATAAGTCTAAGTGTATATATGAGGATAGTTTGAGTGAATAATAAGAGAGATTGTCGCATGCCTATGTGAGAGGCTTGTATGAGATATAAAAAGAGTTTGTTTAGGGGTTATAAAATAAATATCCATCATTAGGTGTTGAAGACATCAATTCTAAGGTGGAGGTGTTTAAAATAAGGTATAAGTACTTGATCTTCCTTAGGGGTAGTTGATCTTTATTAAATTGGTGTTTCACTAAATGCCTTTGGTTAGGAGGATATGATCAAGGTTTGTTGGTCTAAAGGAGTTGACCAATCTCTTGTTTTTAATTTATTATACGATAGTAGTCCATGTGTTACAAGCTTGAGACTGGGTTTTATTCTCCATGAGGGTTTCCCATAAGAACTATGTGTTTGATCTGGTGTATCCATTAGATGAATAAGCTCTCTTGTTAATGTTGTTTGGTCAAGTTAATCTATGTTTATTCTTTAATATTTTAAAATTGTAATTGAAATATCTAGGCTCATTGATTCAAAGTAGGTCCTTTGGAGCAAGCTTAACAATTTCAAGGAGATTCTGAGTTAGTAAAAATATGGATAAATAGTTGAAGAAAGAGAATCAATAGTGGAAGGTTGTGATCAAGGTACTTAAAGAGTAGATATGTACTTTAATGAAAGATCCCAACGAGGATGGGATTGTTATCAATGATATCAAGGTTTAGATAGTTGAATCCAACATAATTTTGTGTTTGATAGAAAATAACATCATATTTGATAAATATAATGGTAGAGAAGATGTCAACAAGGAAGAAGAAGTTCATCTAGAAGCTAAGCTCATGAGTCCTCTTGGTGAACTAAAGGATCAGAAGAAGAGGAATAATAAAATGAGGAATATGATTCAAGGTCTTGAAACATAAATTAATTCTCTTGAGGGATGTTTGTTAGGCATGTCCAAGAAAGAATAAGATAAGGATCAAGAACAAATCAAGTTTATTGAAGTACAATCATAGAGATTGAAAGACATGGCCAATAAGGTCAAAGAGGATGAAGAGAAGACTAGTATTCTTGAGGATCAGTTAAAAAATGCTAATGAAAATTTGATAGAAAGAGAAGGTGAGTACACTCTACTAAAGATTGAGATGGATTCATTGAAGATTGAGCATGAGCTAGTTATAGTCAAGTTGGATAAGTTGGAAACTAAGCATGAGAAGCCTAAGTATGTCAAGGGGATTGAAATCTTTGAAATAAATGAACGAAGGTCTATTCAAAAACCAAATTCTTCAAGGTATGCTAGATTATTCCATGGTCATTTTTTACATGTAATAAGATTGGTCATAAAGGTAAGGAGTATAGAATGAAGTCAATCAAGTATGAACATTCATGGATTCTTGGAATAAGGAGAAACTGGTCATGGAGAGGTCATAACTAAGATCAATCAAGAGCAAAGAAAGAATTAGATATGAAGAAGATACAGGATAACCAACAGAATTTATCTTCTTTCTAGATAGAAAAAAGAAGATCACAATCATCATCAAGAAAAAGAAATGAATGATCTTATTTGTTTTAGTTCTCATAAAATTGGTCACATTACTAGGTATTGTAAGAAAAATTTGAATGATTTTGAAAAACAAAATAAAGTGTTTGAAGATCCTAGGGTGTAAGGAAGAGGTCACAAATGGGCATAGAAACCTAAGCCTATTAGAATAGATCTGACTGAGACCAAAAATGGTTCTTCTCCATGATAGACATGATGGAAAGTCAAGAGCTTCTATTCAAAACATTTATTGGCAAATCAAGAAGGACTATAAGCCAGAGAAAGGTATAGAGATATGGGAGTCTCCTGAGTTTTAGGACTTTTAGTATCACTATGTCAAAAGGGGTGCCTCTCTCTCAACTTCAAGGAGACACTTTTCATAAAGAGGAAGCATGGTGGATGTTGGTTGGGTCTTGTTTTATGTTGCATGGAAAATAAGGTCATGAGAAGATGTGTTGAATTAATATGAAGGACTTTGTTGATGGGCAGACTTATGTGTCATGTTTTTTCTAAGTTTTTGAAGAACTCGCCCAAAATATGAAAGGAAGTGAATTGAGGTTTTAATGTCTACAAACCTTAAGGTGTGTGTTTGTGATGATAATGATTCATTTTTGGTATATGGAGATAATTAAAAATAAAGTGGATAATATGCAATGTTTTCATTAGTTGGTGAAATACATGTAATGCATGGTTGATCCCAGCTGAGTGTTTTTTATCATGAAAGAATATTGGTAGTATGTTCAAGGTCTATGAGCAGGGAATGGTAGTTTCTAGATGGCATAACAAGCTTGATGAAATGTCAAGAATATTTTAGTGCTTGAAATGGTTTGTACACTTGTTTTTTATGTTTTCAAGGTAGTTTTATGGTATGAAGGCATGTTGAAGTCAAATTGGAGATTTTTGTTTGCTCTTGAGTTTCTTAGTTTGTGCTTAAGAATATGCAAGTCTGAAAATGGGTTATAATATGTATGGATTATAAAATATTCAGAATCTCAAATCTTGGTATAGAAGTGTGTAATATTCATCTCTAGGTGTACAATAATTATTAGAGGTGGATGTTTACTGGAAGGTGTTGTGTTGACCTTGTTTATTTTGAGATTCTAGTGTTTTGGGTTCTGATAGAAAATTAGTTTGCATTAAGATTTGAGATATAAATTTTCATAATATGTTAAATGGACCGAATGGGTTGTAAAATAAGGCTTCACAAAGATTTTAAGGTTTCTAGATTTTAATTTATTCATTTTTTGTCAAGATGGAGGCCTAATTGGCAAATTGGTTTATGAAGGAAGTATGTTACAGAAGATGAGCTAGGTGATGCACATTAGTGTTCATAAGGGTAAATATGAGATTAATCTATATATATGGTTTTAGGTATTGAATATGGGTATATTAAAATTTTTTGGCTTTGCAAGTTCTAGGTAAGGCTACAAGGAGACTAGACAGGCCTAGTTTGAATAAGAATAATTTTTGCTCAATTTCTCTAAAATAGAAAGGTATGTTTGTTTCAAGGATAGTTATTAGGTTGGTTGAGAGTATTTTTCATATTTTTTGAGTGTCATGAAGGTATTATTATAGTCCTTGTGGTAGTTTGAGAGAGAAGGTTAGTAAGCATGTGTGGTGGTTCTTCATGGTGTATGGAGATCTGAAGATGCTCATGTGATGAAATAGCTCAAAAATATTAGTGGGAGTCCCTATAAAATGATTATTGGTGATTTTCATAAAATTTTAGTACCTTTTTGTGTTATATATTTATTAGTTGTAATGCTTGGTTGAAGAAGAATGTTGGCATGTAGGAAGAAGGATGTTGTCAAGACAAGAAGAGGTAGGCTCAAGTTAAGGGGAAGTTTGTATCATATTTATAAGATGGTAATTTCCTATTGATATTATTTTCATGTCCTCAATATTAGTTGGTACCCATTTTGTCATTATGTCAAAGGGGGAGAAATCTCCTATTATGGGAGTGATGTCTTGAGTATAAGGAACTTGAGATGTATATTGTTATATGATGTGTGTTGACACTAGTGAAAAAGGGGGAGATTATTGGAGAGTTATAAATAATTTAATTACAATGTAATATATGTGTCTTGATGAGTTCATGAAGTACTTTGATAGCCTAAGTGGAAATGACAAACTGTGTAATGTGCTTGTCTTTGTGTTCTTGAAGTTGGCATGACTGATCTTTAGTTTTGGCAGATTAGAGATGTTTAGAGATGAGTATGGAGTATTGAGCTATACAATATGTTCACCATCATTTAGAATCAAGTTTTTCAAATGGTCTAATTGTATCTTGGAAACTTACAATTTTATTAGAATGCAATATAAATACATCCTCAAGTTTTTTAAATATTAGTATGGATCCATTTTGGAGGATATAGAAGAAACAAAAGCATTCCTTAGTTAAGATCCCATTGAAAGATTTTAAAAACAAGTGTCCATATTTTTTCTAATTTTCAAAGGAGCGTATATATTATTTTAAAAAAAATTGTAGGATCTCCTTTTCTATCAATGTTAGAGAACATAGGCATTATAGATCTGGTAGGATATGGATATTTAAAAACATCTCAATTAAGGGATTGATTTGTTAATATATTATTATCAAAGGTAGCCTCATGGGAGTAAACTTACAACTTAAGAGTATTCATTTGTTGATGAAGATATCCTATGGTAGTCATCATAGATAGAATATCCAAAGGAGAAGGTGGTAAATAGATTGAATATATTTTTAAAGGTTGTAAACTAGCATCCATATGAAAAATAAGAATATTGGGATCTTTCTCACCATATAAAATAAGATCATCACATGGGTTTGAAACATTAGCTAAAAGACCATTCCTAGATAAGGAGGCTAGTATATCATTTAGACTAGCATAAAGGTTGATATCATTATCATTGTAAAGTGTTATTTTACTTGAATTTTCATGAGGTACAATAGGAATAAGAGAGATAGTTTATATTTATTTATATATAATAGAAAAATTGTTTTTAGAAGAAAATTAAAATGAAAGAGAAAGGATAAAATTTTCTACTTGACTCACAACTTTGAAATATGAATAAATATAACTTTCAATTTCATTTTTAAATTTCAAAGGAGGGATAGCTAATGCTATTCTATTTTTTACTATTGTTAAATCAATAGCATTTGATGTAACGTTATCTTTCCTATCATGCAATGGACTTTTGATTTTATTTGATTTATATTTACTTTATTTTAAAATATAATAATCAAGTGATTTTGACATTTAATTTTTATCTCCACACAATACATTTTTGATGAGATGTTGCATAAGATTTTCACATGAATTTTCATTTTCATTTATGCATTAGAATAAGATAGGGGAAGAAGTAGTACATGAATTTTGATCTTGACAATCTAAAGAAAGAGAATATTTTTTACTATTTGTAACATTTTGAACATTGTCATTAATTTTGACATTTGAGTTTCATCTCCACATAATCCATTATCAATTAAAGATTCCTTATGAATTTCACGTGCATTTTCATTTTCATTATACATTCAAGTAAGATAGGTGAAGAAGTAGTACATGAAATTTGATCCTAAAAATATAAAGAAACAAAATAATTTTCAGTATTTGAAACATTTTCAACATCATCATTAATTTGAAAAGGAATAAAAGATTCATCCTTTTTGCACATGTGCATCATGAAATAGAGAAGAGAAGAATTCAACAAGTGACTCTTTTTTAATTTTTTCTATGGATCATAAAGTAATACATGGAACATCATCAATGATAATTATTTGTATGTCTTTTATAATAGCACTATCCATTGTTTGAACATGATCCATTATTTTAATCATTTCATCATGGGATGGAGAATATAAGGGAGGAATAGTCAAGGTTTTATAAGGGCCCCTAGGAAAAATCCCTTATAAAAATATGGAAAATCATTTCAAAATGGTCTTGAAATGATTTGGAATGTGAATAATTATGAAGTAAAATCAAGGAAGGTCAAGTGGTGAATGTCTCTAACTGGAAGTGGTTAGTGGTCACTATACATTACCATATGCAGTGGTCAAGCACATGTCTACATATGTGTGCAGATAATCATTTGCAATGTAAGCACTAACTAGTCACATGATTCTATGATTCATGGAGACTAGTCATGCACTACTGATAGGTTAAAATTTAGGTGAGAGGTAGGAAAATGTGTAGCCATGTAGTTTACCATATATATATATACATATATATATATATATATATATATATATACATATATATATATACATATACATATATATATATATATATATATATATACATATACATATATATATATATATATATATGTATATATACATATACATATATATATATATATACATATACATATATATATATATATATACATATACATATATATATATATATATACATATACATACATATATATATATATATATATACATATACATACATATATATATATATATATACATATATATATATACATATACATATATATATACATACATATATATATATACATATACATATATATATATACATATATATATATATATATACATATATATATACATATATATATATATATATACATATATATATACATATATATATATATATACATATATATATATATACATATATACATATATATATATATACATATATATATATACATATATATATATATACATATATATATATATATACATATATATATATATACATATATACATATATATATATATACATATATATATATATACATATATATATACATATATATATGCATATGATCGATTACATATATAGATAATCGACTACATATGTTATCCAATACAGGCACTAACTGGTAACATGATTTTATGATGCATAGTGATTGCTCATGTACTACTGATAGGTTGAAATGTGGGTGAAGGTAGGTAGATGCCTGATCATATAGTATACCATCCACATATGCATATGATTATCTCCATATGTAAATGATCAACAACATAAGTGGATGATTGACTACATATGTATATGATGGATTATATATACTATCCATCAATTGCATATGGATATAATCATCTACATATATAGTCTACCTAAAATATACATATTCATCTATATGCATATACATATAGATATAGGTGAGCACATATATATGAAGGTGATTGATTACATATGAAGGTGTTCAACTACATATGAAGGTGGTTGATTGCATATACAGTGCCCATTGTACATGTATGAGGTTATTTGCATCTATACATGTAATGACCATAGATGGTCTCCTACATCTACATATGTCATGATTTCTTATATTATTAATACCCTATCATAGGTCAATTTTTACTTTACAACCCACATCTTTTGATTACTACATCCTTCTGATGGCATGCCTCTCGAGTCCTGTAGTATGTAGAGACCTAAAATTCCAATATAAAAATATCATGTGAAAACTAATTTTGAAACTTCTTAAGAAATAATATACATATAGAGATTAGTTATAAAAGTGTAATTTCTAGGGGATTGATTACATGCCCCACTATTAAATAGATACATGTTTGATAAACTATTTATTGGAAAGATTCGATAGTGCCTCATCTCTATTAAAATTAACCATTAACTCATGTTCTATGATGTTTGGGATCAATCCCAACAACATACATAGACTAACATGGATTCCACACAAGCACTTGAACTTGGTCTCTATAAAGGTATCAATATCATATGATGAAAAAATATTTGTAGTGCAATTATGGTTTATAACTAATTGGTATGTTATTTTTTTATGTTATAATTCATTAATTTTATATATTAGTGTTACCATATTGATAATTCGCTTAATTTTATTCCTTTAAATTTTATAGCCACCCAAAGAAAAAATATAATAGGACTTAAATTACAAGTTGTTACAGATCCTTTTCACCTCAACACGATTGGCTTATTTCAATCCAAATAAGGGTTATAGGGAAGAGTATTAGATATTTCATTCTAGGTAATTTTATATATCCTACACACTCTTGATGGTCAATGATTTGATTGGTGTACATACCTTTAAAATATAATTAAGTATGATTTAATATTTTCTATTTCAAATGAAACATATATATTTTCTTGTATGAATTTTAATATTGCAATCTACCATGAGAATTTTTACCAATTAGCCAACACAACTATTCCAACCACTGTGCATGAAAAATGGTCTTGAATTCACTCTCGATTGTAGATCAAGAGGTAAGGTTATAATGTTTCAAGACACTATAATTATTTTTAAAAGACCATAACATCTATTTAAACCTAGTCTTCTATTCATTTCATATAGAAACAATTAGCTCAAATAATTCCCAAAAGAAAAATGGTAATTAGAGGTCATCAGCCTATTGAGGCATCTACTAAAGCAAATATGGAAGAGGAATCATCTCTCCCTCCACAAATTATAATACATAAATGCATGAGGAATTTTATTTTATCTCAACATGTTGCCTCAGCATCTCTTATTGTCAGTATAAGTTATTTTCAATTTTTGTAATACCATTCCCAAAAGTGATTAGTTTATTTTTCATATTATTTTAATATTCTATATTTACAACATTAGAATATATAACACAAAAACCTCTAGTTTCACCTTCTAGAATTTAGTTACCATAACATTATATTTAACAACAATGGCCAAGTACACAATTTAAAATTAATATTCTATTATTGGAATATTTTAAATTAATATGCAATTTATTCTATTTACCATTTTTTAGTTGTGACTATCTTCTCCATTTTCTAGGTATTACCCCAACATGTAAAATTTTATCACCACCACCACCACCACCCTAAACAGAAACTATGAGGAGAGGGAAATGTTTATAGTTTCTTGTATTGAGTATAGGTACCCTGCATTTAGGAACTTCTAATTTTCCTACATTTTCACTTGGTGATCTACCTAGTGCAATGGGAACCATATTTCTTCATCAAATTGATTTTGATGATGAATTTTTGGGGATTGACAGTGGCACCCAAATCCCTCATTATAATCCTCATTAAATTATACATGGATCTCAGGTAGATGCAAAAGTTGTAGATACTTTAGAGTAATTTTTTTGAAGCACCTCTCTACCTAGATGAAAACTTGCTTCTTATCCTACTGATGAAATTCCACAATATGGTAATCAATGTACTTTTTCCATTAAGTTTATTGGAAAATAATGTTAATTCATTTTTTAGTGATGTTTTTATCAATAACCCATATGATCTAAGAACATGGTAATATTAAGCTAAATTTTTAAGTCAACAAATAAGTGTTTGTTTTCATAACCACACACAACATGATCAATCATTTTTCTTTGTTGAATATCATCCTATAAAAATTGATGTTTTATTCAACTAGGATGTTAATGGATCTATTATTGTAACTAATAGATTTAATGATAAGGGTTTATATATAATGTTAAATAATATTGAAAATATAAATGCATAATCCCAAGCATACTACAATAAATAGGCAAAAACTAAAAGTCTTGTTGAAATTATAAATGGAGAAAAAGAAAAAGCAGTGGTAAGTTTTATATTTTTTTTTTACAATTAAAATTTTATTTATAATTTTTTACTAATTAATATTATTTTTTCATTTTTATTCACAATATACAAATCTGAATAATCAAGTTCATGTCCTTGATGTACATTTGAAAAATGTATGCAAAAGTTTAATTGTATCCATTTCACTTAAGGAAAAGTTTGTCAGCATGAATAAGAAAAATAATACTTTGAAGAAAATAATTAAGGAGAATGCTTTGGATATTAACATTTATTTTTAATAGAAGGTTGATGTAGACCCCAACTTAATTTTAGTGGTTGATGTTATTAGCAAAAAATGAGCAAATATTGATAATATCAATAGTATAACACAAGATCCTATGGAGTCAGGTATGGTAAAAAATAGCATGACTACTATCCAAGTGGAATGATAGGAGACAAAAAGACTTCTATACATTGAAATTAGATAGACGCCCAAGTGTCTAAGAATCAATGATATTTCCAACTGGCATTATATTTCTATTTTACAAATATTTTAATCTAAGGGATGGAGCCTAAAAATAATGATTATAATTAAATTTATATCTAATATTTAATATATATTTTGTATTTATGGATTTATACATGTATGTATTTAAATCCTACATGTATGTATTTGAAATTTGTATGTATAATTTCATTTGAAATTTGGATAGATAATTTAGTAATTAAGATTTGTAAACAAATCAATCAAGATATTCATAAACAACATAATTGATAATTGATACTAAAATCTTGTTTAAATTCCCAATCATAAAAATATATATGATCAACCAATAAACTAATATTGTTTTTATTTTAACAGGGCATTCACATGGTGGTATTAATTAAAGTTAATAATAAAAGATTTAGTAACTATTTTACATCTTCTAAAAGATCGAGTTAAGGGTGCCATTTAAATACATTTTACATTTGTAAAAAAATTATATTATAAGAATATAAGTGGTAAATTATCCCAAAATCAACTCAACATCATTCCTTGAATTAAACACAAAAATAGAATATATTATATAGTAAACATATGTCAAAAGTATATCACAAATGTATTATGAATACAAGTTTAATTTAAAAATATTTAGAATACATATCAAACTTAAACTTAGATACAGTAAATAGTCCTTTTGTAACATATTCATCAGAGATGACATTCGTATGTACCATCTTAGAGGCATTTTCAATAAATTTCTTGGTCATATTAGTGACTTCTCTTCTTTTAGTGAGAAAACTCCAAATTGAAAACACTCTTTCACAAATAAACGCATCCACTAGATAATGTGAAACATATAACCTCAAATTTATGTCCAATATATTATGAAGTTTTGATTTAACAAAAGATAACACACTAAATACCCTTTCATCTTCCATAGACCTTAAAATCATTATTTGACATAATTCATATAATAAAAAATATTCCATAAGTTCTTCTTATAGAAGACTACTAGGATAGTGTTTTTTCCAAAGCATTGTAATAACAACACATTATTTTGGTTCATTTAAGCATCAATATTGATAAATCATTGTAAGACTAAAATGCATTGAGTGGGACATCAATGAATCCTTTTGAAAAATACCATTAACTTTAGCTCTATTGATCTCTACAAACCTACTAAAATGATTAATGAGGGTACCCATGTATTTGATAAATAAATTAACTATTATATCTTCACCCTTGATACTATTCAAAAATATTAGATTCATTAAACTCATGGATTCAATTAACTCATTCCTTTGAAAATGATCTCAAATTTCAACTGATAAGCTTTTGGATTTTTTTCTCAATTCCATTTGTGTATCATATATGACATTATCATATAGAACTCATGTTAAAAGTACTTCTTCCATTTTTTATCATACCAAATTAGTTCATTTTTTGAAAGTGTATAGTGTTATCTCATTTCCATTCATAAAAATGTAAAGATGATCTTAAATATTGTATTTCAAGTAGTTTTTAGGGTCCTTAATATATTGAAATATTTCCCAACTACTAAATATTCATCCCTTAAATTTTTTAGGTGAAGATTTACAAATCTATTTCCTCAATAATATCAAGTTAATAATATAAATGGATCTCTATTGTGCATGTTTCACCAAACATTGTATTTCTTTTAGCATGCTAATAATACCGCACAATGTTGACATAGTTTCAAAATATATCAAATGGTACAACAAATATTTTGCCTTGTCAATTTCGATCTGATACTTCAACCTAAAACCCATTAGAGATGGATATTTTGAAAATATTCTATATGCAAGCTCATATGTCGAGATCCATATTGTATCAACATATTCTAAAAGATTTCCCCCTTTAGTAACTCCAATTGCAAATTTTTAAAACTTTCAAAACCTTTTTGACTGCTTGACATATATACGTGCAAGCCACGGATAAGCTCCTCTAATTTTTTTACATTTTGAAATGTGTTAATAATTTTGTAAGAAAGATTTATTATATGTTTAATGTAATTAATTGGAATCATAAATGGGGAAATTTTTATTTATTAGTGAACACCTAGACCGATTTTGTGTCCTTGCATTATTGATACACGATTAGAACCAACACACACTAACTTGGTACATATATCATAATAATCTATCCTAGCAATATCTATCAAATTAGAAATAACCATTTTTTAAAGGTTATCATCATTACAATTTTCTATCATTTTATGAATAGATAATCGGTGAGGTTGTCTTGAGTGGTTCTCAAATGTATAGACATGTATAGTTCTCAATTGTTATTTCCTCATCAAAGAAAAGTGATATAAACCATGTTGCTTTTACTTTTCCTTTCAAATAATCTTTTTAAAGAATTGTGAGACATTTTTCTATTTCCCAAGCACTAATATCTAACTAATGTAATTGTGGAATGTTATGAAATTTTTTTATGTTGAAATAAAATTTTATTATATAAAAAATTAGAGATTGGTTTGCCTCTTTTCATAATGTGATATATTATTAATAACTATATATTTTTTCATGTAAATTTGAATGAAAAAAATTTTCAAATTTATTTTTAAATGTTCCTCCTTTCTCAGCATGGTGTCAGTGATGTTTTTGGTGATTTTCATACTCTATTTTGTAACATTGAGGCATACATTCTTTTATATTTTTCTATCTTACTATTCCTTCAGCCTATCCATATTTGTATTTTACTAACACATATAATTTACCATAATGTTTCTCAATTGTGTCCAAATTGAGTTACATATTGTGGTCCCTTCCAAGCCTCCAAATGCATATTTTACATTTATATTATGTTGGAGTGTTAATACTTTTTTTTTACTCTACAGGGTCAATGAATGGATATTTTACTACCTAGTTGAACTTAAATGACCTTTTAATTATCCATGTACTTCTCTTCTTTTTCACATATTTTTTAAAGTTATTTTCAACTAAAATTTGTGTTGGCTGAGAAAAAATCTCATCCAGTATTTTTGAGTCATCGTCGACATTCATGATGTCCTCTAATTTCTTTTTCCTTAAATTTAGTGAGGGCATATCATACCTAGGGACATATTCTGGCAGAAGCATATCTTCAAAAGGGTTATCATTGGGTTCTACCTTAAAAATTATATTGGACCTTGTAAGTATTTTTTAATCTTAATATGAAAGTAAATAAATAGTAAAATATTTAATATTTAGTACCTATGTTTGACATTTTTGACCCAAGTACATCTTCTAGTAGAGGCATATCTTCAAATGGATTATTTATGGGTTTTATGTGAAAAAGTTGTAAACCTTGTAAATATTATTGAAACGTAATACAAAAGTTAAAATAAATAAAAATATAATAAATTAATTAAAATTTAATACCTATATTTGGTATTTCATAACCAGGTACATCTTCCACTAGAGGTATGTCTTCAT
>JARHVA010006083.1:922500-992500 GCA_037957365.1 Torreya grandis | reverse complement strand
ATGAGTTGAAAAAGTAATTTACTCAATAGATTAAATTTGTTGTTTTAATTTTGTTATATAGATATTACATACTCGGTGTGAGTTTCTTATTATTTTGTCTTTTTTTAATGAATAGATCTTCATTTGATATATTAAAATCATCAATTTGTATCATACTAAGGAACTTGGGTTATATATATTTTCCCAAATATTTATAACAATTTATCATATAAAACTCAAACACTCTTCACATTCCAGAATTTAGTGTAAGTGACTATGATTATTAGATCATCAAGATGGTGACACTTTTGAAAAGAAATTTTTTATGAGAGGTGGTATAAACTAGTTATGAAGAACCAATAGAATGGAATGTTGTTCTAGATAATGATAGACAAGCTAAGAAGGAAAACTCACAAACTTTGTTTCATACTTCAAACAAATCTAGACAAGAGACTATTTCCAATAATTACAAGTGCAAGGATAAGCATGGATGCCTAGAAGACTCTACAAAAATCTCAATAAGGTAATAAATAAGTCAAAGTGGTTATCTTTTAAAATTTAAATAGATAATTTGATAATTTAAATATGAAAGAGGATGAAAGTGTGAGTGATTTATGACTAAGAGTAAAGGATTAAGTTAATAAAATGGTTACTCTTGGATAAATGTTGAACTAATAGGTTTCTATGAATAAGGTGTTAACTTGTCTCAAAATTAGATGGAACCAATTTGTCATAATTATTGAAGAAATAATTTTTTTTGCTACACTTGAGTTTGATCACCTAATTGGATCTCTTGTGTCGCATGAAGAAATACTAAGATACACATTAAATGAATGTGATGAGAAATGCTTTGCTTCCAAATTAAAATCCACAAAGAATGAAGGTACTAGCACTAGTAACAAGAACAACAATAGACAAGAAGAGCCAATAGAGAAATCAGCCCAGGAAAAGGAAAAGAAAAAAATTATAACTATTGAAGAGGAAGAGAGAAAGAAGAGGTGGTTCAGCTGTAAGATGAAGAAGTATAGGTAGATTTGATAAGATAAATATTCAATACTATTACTATCATAGGTATGGTCGTTTTAATTTTGAATGTAGTTTAAAAGTAGGAAATGAAATTTTAAACAATAATTATGCTAATGAGGATATTGATGCTTCTGCATATAATTTATTCTTATCATATGACAAAGTTTAAAATAGTCCTAAAGAGGCTTGGTATCTAGATTCGTGGTGTTCCAATCACCTGTCATGAAATAATGAGTAGTTTAATACAATGGATACAAGTTTATAAACAAATATCAAACTTGGTGATGAAAAATATTTGGAGGTTGCATAAAAAGGAACTATGAACGTGAATACTACGTAAGGTAATAAATGTATTATTATACCCCAAAATTTAGACATAATTTGTTGAGTGTTGGAATTCTATGTGGAAATAACAATAACGTGGTTTTTGATGATAAGTAATGTATAATTTATAACAAAAATAAATGAAATAAAGTTGTTAAAAGTGTACCTATGTCTAAGAATAGGATTTTTCCCATTGAGGTTTGGAAAGCATAATAAAAAAAAATTGAAAATATGGCATATGAAGATAAGAGTTAGTTATGGCATCTAAAGTATAGACACTTTTATTTTAAATGTTTGAATTTAATAACATCAAAATAATTGGTTTATAATTTTACAAATTTTGAAGAGCATAAGTAATTTTGTGAAGGATGTATTGAAGGAAAACATAAAAGAGAAAAGTTTCCAAAAGGTAGTGCATGGAGGGGTTATTATTTGCTTCAATTTGTTCACTCATATATTTGGAGTCATGTCCAAATAAAAAGTTTGGGTAAGTAATGTCATATTTCGTTACATTTATTGATGATTATTCATGAAAGTTTTGGGTTTATTTTTTTAAGAAAAAATGTGAAACATTTTATACATTTACAAGGTTTAAATGCATTGTAGAAAATGAAAGTAGTTACAAAATAAAGTACTTAAGAACTGATTGTCAATGTGAATTCTCTTCAAAATATTTTATGAATTATTTTTATTTGAATGGTATAAAAAGAAAAAACACAACTACCTACACTCATCAAAAAATTGATGTAGCATAAATAATGAATCATATAGTGGTTGAAATGGAAAGGAAGATGTTACAAATAAAGGGATTGAACAATTCTTTTTAGTGTGATGAAGTTGGTACAATAGTATATAGTCTAAATAAAAGTCCCACTAGTGCACTCAAAAATATGATTCCATATGAAGCATGGTATGAAAATAATCCTAATTTCAAATACTTTAGTTTTTTTACTTATATAGGCTATGTTCATGTAGATGATAAGAAAAGAAATAAATTGTATCCAAAGAGTGAGTCTTATATTATTGTGGGGTATAGTGAATGAAAAGCTTATAGGGTTTATAATCTTGTCCCTAATAGTATTATTGTGTCAAGAGATGTGATTTTTGATGAAGGGGGAGTATATGATCATGACAAAGATAAAGAATATATTATGTTTGAATATAGTGTTAGTGATGGTATTTATAATGATATTACTAATGATAAAAACACTGGTACTTCACTACAAAGTGCTAGAAGTCAATTAAGTATCCTTTCATCTAGTACTTATATTCCAAATAAAGTTATAGATTCAATTCCTATTTATTCAAGGAAGGTAATAATCTCGAGTGAAATTTATTGGGGTAGAAGATGTCAATCATATGAAGAATGCCCAAAAGGTGTTATAATAAATAATGTTTTAATTACATAAGATGATTTTTAGTCATCATGTTTTGAATACACACATACTAATGATGTTTATGTGCAATAAATGAAATAATAAATGAGTTCCATTCATAATAATTATACTTGAGAGCATACATATCTTCCACATGAAAATAAGTGTATTGATACTAAATTGATCTATAAGACTAACTACCCAAGTAATGTTTGTTTTGAAAGACATAAATCACATCTAGTTGCAAAAGGCTTCACTCAAAGATATGACAGAGATTATGAGGAGAAATTTTCTCTAGCAGTAAGATAGAGACCATTAGAATGATGATTTCACTATAATCTCAAAATTAATTTAGAATACATCACATGGATATGAAAAGTGTCTTATTAAATGGGTACTTAGAAGAGAAAGTATATGTATAATAGCCACAATTTTTTTTAGTAAAAAGTAATGAAGACCAATTTTGCAAGTTAAGTAAGGATTTGTATGGCCTCAAGAAAGATCTTAGAGCATGGTACTCTAGAATTGATGGATATTTTCAATAAAATGGATTCAAGGGAAAAAAGAGTCAGTGTACTCTTTACTATAACAAAGAAGGTAATGATATCCTTATTATAAGTTTATATGTTGATGAGTTTTTATATTTGGGAGATGATTATAAGATAAATGATGAGTTAAAAATTGATATGATGAATGAGTTTTAAATGAAAAATTTAGGTCTCATTCAATACTTCTTAGGGATGGAGGTCATCAAAGTAGATATGAAATCGATATTTGTCAAATAAAGTATGCAAATGATATGTTGAATAAACTAAATATGGTTGATTGTAAGTTAGTCTCGACTCCATCTACTCATGGAGTTATGTGATGCAGAGAATATAGTGTTCAAATAGTTGATGCCATGAATTAAAAAAAATTATAGGAAGATTAATGTTTCTATCTCACACAAGACTAGATATTATTTATTCAATTTCTCTTGTTTCAAGTATATGTTTATGTCATATGAAATTCACATGAAAGAATCTAATATTATTTTGAGAAATGTGAAAAGTACTATTAGATTTGGTATTCATTATTATCCTATGAAAAAGTTTAAACTTGTTGGTTTTAGTGTTATTTATTTCGGAGGTAGGTTGGATGACTAAAAGTCAACATCTAGGAATTATTTTTTACTCAGTTCTAGTTTAGTTACATGGAGCTCAAAAAAAGAAACTTAAATTTCACCTATATAATCATAATATAATTTAGTCACATTAACATGAGCACAAATATTATGGATCTAAAATGTCTTAGAAGAAATTAGAGAGAAAAAACTCAACCTACAATGATTTTTTTTAATAATGTAAGTGATATCGAATTGGCCAAGAATCCAATGCATCACAATAAGTCAAATAATTTTTATTTTAAGTTCTACTTTAACCAATATTTAGTTAAAAATAAATATGTATAAATTAATTATATATACTTCCAGGAGTAGGAATCATATATCTTCACCAAAGTTGTTACAAAAATTTAGTGTTTGAAGCTCCAATATTAAGTTATTAGTATACTAAACATTGAGGGGGATAATGTTGGTTAGATTTTGTTGATTTTTGAGTTTAAAAAAATTTAAACTCATGTATCTAATTTATAATGATTTTAATGTGTAGCTAAAATATTTTTATAAAACTAAATCCATTAACAGCTATAAATAAGTTTAGCTTATTTTCATGCAAGTATATTTTATTTGTATTACTTAGATTTAATTTGGAATAATTTATTTATTTATAGAAAAGTATATTCACATGAAATTTTGTAACTACATTGTATTTGGCCATTATTATATGGGTCGGATATTGGATCTACTAAAGAATAAGTACAAATATAATCATTACACAAATTAATGATCATGATGTTGAATTAGTTATCACATTTGAATGGAATATTTATATACAAATAGATAAGAATAAATTGGTACACCCTCTTAAATATCAAGATTCATATCAAAGAGTTATTCAAGGTTAAAGTAAATTTAAATAGTATATAGTGCATCTTAAGATGATCCACAAGATAGTTTAGCATGTTCTATAGTGGATACAAGTAGAGAGATTATATCCTACCATACAATAAACTCAACCAAATATTTCACATTCCTAAGTTTCATATTCAAAAAAATATTTTATAAGTAGTGATCATAATGACTATGTTACAAAACCTAATGCCTTTTCATATTTAGATTCATCTATACATAGTAATTTTCTGCCATGAGAGGTCATCTGCATGATGATTTATCTAAGTATAAACTATGTCACTCCCATTGATGGGATCATGGGATATTTTATTATAAAAAAAATAAATTTTAAAAAAAATACTGTGTGTGTGTGTGTGTGTGTGTGTGTGTGTGTGTGTGTGTGTGTGTGTGTGTGTGTGTGTGTGTGTGTGTGTGTGTGTGTGTGTGTGTGTGTATGTATATGTATATGTATGTATGTGTATATATATATATATATATATATATATATATATATATATATATATATATATATATATATGTATGTATGTATGTATGTATGTATGTATGTATGTATGTATGTATGTATGTATGTATGTATGTATGTATGTATGTATGTATGTATATGTGTGTGTATATATATACATATACATATATATATATGTATATGTATATATATGTATATATATATATGTATATATATGTGTGTGTGTATATATATATGTATATATATCTCTCTGTGTGTGTGTGTGTGTGTGTAGATTCATCTATACACAGTAATTTTCTACCATGAGAGGTCATCTGCATCATGATTTATCTAAGTATAAACTATGTCACTCCCATTGATGGGATCGTGGGATATTTTATTATTAGAAAAAAATACAATATGTGTGTGTGTGTGTGTGTGTGTGTGTGTGTGTGTGTGTGTGTGTGTGTGTGTGTGTGTGTGTGTGTGTGTGTGTGTGTGTGTATTTTTAAAAAAATAAAAAATTAAATTAAATATTTCAAAAATATAAAAACATGAAAATTATTCTTAAAAGATATAAAATCATGATTGAGCATGACATAAGATGCTAGTTTATTTTATTTTCATATGTTATTTATAAAATATTTGGTGGATAGAATATTATTTTATATATACACATACATTTAATGAGGTATATGAGTGTGATGTAGGACATACATTTGGATTCTTAGATGTTGCATTTTGTTCTACCTAATTTCTAAAACTATTTTGGGGACATAAATCTACAAGTTACATTATAACATGTTATATATATCTTTGATTTCAAATGCAATATTGAGATACATATCTTACAAATGATGTTTTAGTGAATCATATTTTACGAAGATGTGATAATTTTTAATAATATTACATTCATACATTTGGATGGAATATAAATAGATATAAATAGATGCCATGAATAATAAAATTATGGTCCATTTCATAATAACTACCATGGTCTCTATCAACAAGTTGGTGAAGGAACTATTTAACTCTAGGATTTTTGAATGTGTAAGGTTAATAATATAGAAATGAATAATCATAAGGGATATAAATAGATATATAGTAGGCCAATAAATTGAAAAAAAATAGATAAACATATACTAAATTTATTATGTTGAGATATGCTAAAAATCTAAAATAAAGCTATGCTAGATATTGAAATTACAATGGAAAAGATAGTTATGATGCTAATATAGATAGGGATTTGAATAGGTAGGAAGTAGGATGTCAGTAGATTTATAATAGTCAACAAATTATAGAATAAATACCTCTAAAGTTTTAGAAACTTACATTAACTTGGGATGGTTGCTTCAACACTTATATCTGACTTGGATATAGGTGTTTAGTACAAAATACCTACCAAAACTAGATGTGACCACCTAGACGGTTATATATTTTCTGTCACCTTCATTTTGGTGCATTCAAATCTTGATCATGGCTACTTCTCAAATGATAAAACCATAGTCTTCAACTTCATAGTTCCAAAGTTAAAACCATAATGCCATAGTGTGTGTGTGTGTGTGTGTGTAGACACACACACACACACACACACACATACATATATATATATATATATATATATATATATATATATATATATATATATATATATATATATATATATATATATATATATTTATATGTGTGTGTGTGTGTGTGTGTGTGTGTGTGTATGTATGTACACACACACACACACACACACACACACACACATCATAATCCTTTTAGATTATATATCACATTAAATCACTTAGGCCAACTATAGGAATACATTTTTTTTAAATTGGATGACTTTAGAGAATTAGACACTTGACTTAGATAGGGACACTTGCATTGACATAGATTTATTACTAAGATGCAAATTTTTAGGTAGTTGGAAAATAAGTGGAGGTCCAAAACTTGCAAAGAAATGAGATAAGCATTTTTACAGTGTTATGGACAACATATAAGGTTTAATTCATCAAAAGGGCATTGGTCAAACTAAGAGATAATCAATTTAGCATATATAGATAGTGTATGCAATCTTTTCGATCGTGAGAAGGGTGTAAAACTTGAAGGTACATCTATGATATATATTTTCTAGGTGTATAAGACTGATGTGTTTTATAATTCATCAATAATGTCTCCATTGTAATAATGGTCCCCTTTATTTTGGTTATGAAATTACTATTTTAAAGGAAAAAGAATTCATACTTGGGTGTGTATAACACACCTTGTCTTTACGTGATCAAAAATTGAGTACTTTACTAGAAATTGCCCTGTAACCCAGATCATGCTACAATATATAATCATTGTAGATAATATAAAATCAAAAGCAGTGAAAATGATTGAAAGTAAAGTGAGTAATTTTTAGGAGTAAACCTATGTATTGATTCAATTGGCTTGCCTTTTAAGAATTTGATTTGAAAATATGTATCATTATGAATCATTAGAGATATGATCGAGAAAACTATTAAATATGTAAATCACACACACACACACACAACATTGGTAAAAGGGTGAGTTGTTACTCTACAATTGAGATTAGCTCAATCATGCAACATAATCAAACATATAACCTAGTGAGCATATGTAAACCAAGTCAGATCACACTATATATATGTTGAGGTTAGATGATGTAATAAAATCAAAATTATAAAGTCAATTAAATTTATTGGTTTAATCACCTAAACCATAGCATAAGAGATCCAAATAATATATTAGATTAGATCGATATAGTCCATAACATTCTATCCTGGTGTGGGTTAAACTTCGTATAGGTATTTGAATTTTGAAAGCTAATTTGATTTTACAATTTAGGTTCCCTTTGCATACCATATGTAACATATGTATGTGTGATTCTAAAACATTGGTATGATAATGGTACCAATGTATAAAAATTTTCCACAATTATGTATCTGAATCATATAATTATGCAATTTGGCCAATTTATAATTTCTATATGTATGGAGAGCATGTTCCCATAACATGCCTCCATTATAATCTAAAACTAAAAACTAGCATAAGTGTGGAGAACATGTTTCCATAAAATGCCCCCATTCTATATCTAAAATTGAGAATTGGTATGAGTGTGGAGAACATGTTTCCATAAGATGCCCCCACTATTTATCTTAATTTACAAAATGTGAAAAATTTGGAAGCCGTGTCTCTATGACATGCCCCAACTGATATTCCCTCCCCTTTTTGAGGTAATGAGAAGTATAGACTAGTTTTTGCTTTACATTAAAATGATAAGATAGCTATATAATTTGAGAATGTACCATGTAACATATATAAGGAACATGTCTAGTTAGATATAACATTGAAAGATGCAAAGTGTGATCACTTGAAGTCTTAAAAAGTGTGATATATATCATGGAAATATTTAGAGAGTAACAATACAAGCTCAATAAGTAATCAAGCACAAACACAAGATCACTCAAAATAAAATGAAAATATAATGGTCCAAGGAGACCAAAAACAACATTATTTTCAAATGTCTCACAATTTAAGGGACATGACTTAGTCAAATTTCTTGAAAAGCTAGAATGACATATTAAAATATCAACATATAATAGGCGATGATATATTATAATGTCATAGATGCAAATAAAGTCAAGGGGATGGAAATAATGGAGCATATTTAATTTCTTAATCAAAAAAGATAACACACTTAATATATCGTTGTAATAAATTTAATGTTTTCAATATATAAGGCTCTTGACAATTAGTAAAAAAATTAGTAGAAAATAATATTTTATACAGGATTTTTGGGAATTTTATTGAATGGGACTTACAAAATGTATAGGATTACCCATTAGGTGAATATAATTTTAATAAATTAGTATTTATTATGTATAATGATGAAACAAGGAGTTTCAAACACTACCAATGAACCATGTTATCCTGAAATAATAACCTTATGTAAAGAGCAAAAACATATAAAATAGTATTGTGAATCAACCTAATAATGAATCATGTTAAGCAAAGATGGCTCCCAATGAAAATTGAGTTGTTTATATCTATATAAACAATAATAACTTCTTAGTGTTGGTAGTACTAGGACTAGAGGTTTAAATGCATAAATGGTGGACATTTTTTTTCTAGCTAGCATATAAACAGATAAATTTCCTAGACATTCCCTTGTAGACATAAAAGTTACTTGAGATTTTGATGTGGGGCAACATTGGTGATCGCTTTGAATTTTATGGATTGACATTGATATGTCATATGGAAAAAATTAACCCCAAGAGTTTACTGAATATGATTCCAAAGACACATTTTTGGGGATTTATTGAACTTTATATTCTCTTAGTATCCCAAATATCATCTTGAGAACTACATGGTGTTTTTAACAGGTTATTGAATTTCCAAAAGCATGATAAAATAATGCTCCAAAATGTTATGCATCATATCATAAAATATTAAGGTCATTTCTCTCTAATACATTCCACCATCATTTTTCAATATGAATGGCATGACATGATAGTATAAAGTCTGCCACGGAGTGGTAAAATGTGTTTTATTTTGATCAATGATACAATGCAAATTTTATTATTTTTATAAAATGAATACATGAGTGATAAAATTTTCTAACCACCTATTAATGTTTAGAATAGGGAAGTCCTATTTTAAGCAGATATGGTTGATGTCTCTTAATTAGTACAAATATAGATATCACAATATTATTTACTGATAGGTAAAATATTTGATATCCAATCTAAATAATTAATGGGGATGATGAAGCTCACATTGAGTAATTTATGTAGTTCTTATTTCAAAAATATTGACACCTTAAAATTCATCATATGAATCATCTATTTGATTGGTTTAACATCTAGGTGAACGACAAGATGATGGATAAACAAAGATGGATATAGGTCTTATATGTCATCATAATACCAAGTGAAGATGTTGATAAACTCTTTTAGAAGAGCTATGAGGATCCCTTTCTCTTTAGAAGTGAGGATAGCCATAATATTTATTGTCCTTGGGTTTTCTTCGATGCCAATGTTTACATCAACTAGTTTCTCAACTAGTGATGGTGATTGACCCTACTTGTATGTTAGGGGAGGAGGAAGATGATATTATTCAAGATGTTTCATGATGTATTAAAACACTAAAAAAATATCATCAAATTCTTTATTTTCCTGACAACTAAGAGAACTAGTTGATAGTATGATTTTGGGTTTATCTGATGCTTCAATATCATACTTAAAAGTTGAGAAAATTTTCCCAATGTTGGCACCTCAGACAGTTTTCACCAAAATAAATGTAAGAGGAGACTGGGAAGGCTAACCCAAATGGGTCTGAAATTGAAAGGTTCAGTGAGATGATTGAACATAGGAAAACAACATTTCTTCACAATGGGGTGAAGATCAACACTGTATATCTCCTTTTGAATCACTTTCTTATCTTCAATGCAATAGAACACAAGGATGGAAATAATTTTCTAGCATAAACATAAATCTCAACCTTACTCTGCATTATCTAGGATCCATGCATGAAGAATACATAGCTTTGACCATAGATTTACAAATGTATAAATTACACCTATTTCTGAAAACCAAGCTTCATTTTCTAGCATACCATAATTTCCCTCCCCTCCAAACTACTATAAATTTATGAAATGTGATGTTGAACATGAATGTATGGATGAATACATAATTGTAGATAATTAAAAATAATAATTATCCCAAAAATAATTATTAAAATCATTTAATTTTTTGAATTAAATTACATTTTATAAAAAAAATAGTATATATTTTTTAGAAAAAAATCTATCAATTAAATTAAGAAAAAACATTAATTCTATGTATCAAAATATGTTTTATTAAATTTTATTATAACTAGTTTAATATATTTATATTAATTTTATTATTAAAAAATAAATAAATTTCTAATTTATTTTTTAAATTAAGAAAAAATATTATAATTATTTTTAATTTTTAATATTAATTATTTTCTTATTTTTCAAAATTTTAACTTATATTTAATTTTTTACCTTAAATTTGTTCATACTAACACTTTTGAATTAAATATTTAGAGATTGCAATAGTAAATTTTACAATCGTAAACTCTTTTAAGCCTCAATAGGGATTAATTTTCTTTGATTGTCATTTTAAAAATATTATAACAGTATTTGATGTAACATTTATGTATAAATTATATTAGAATAAAGTAATATCAAAAATAAATTTGACGAGATACAATCACCACCCAAGCTGGACCAAAGACCAACTGGTCCCCTAGCCAACAAGTAAAACATATCTGCCAACAAGCAAAACATATCTGCCACCCAGCTGCATAGAAGAGAGAACATAGTAACTCATCCCAAGGACGACACTAGAACACTCACCACCCAGGCACACATAAGACTTCCATCGACACCCAACACCTACCACCTCCATTGCCTGACTCTCTGACCTATCTATGCTGACTCCACCATGCATCCACCCAATCATGGAGATCGCAGGTTAGATTCAAAACGCGCACATAGAGGAACTGAAAATTCCTACGAGGGAGGATCCAACCCAGCTTCATTCTGCCTAGAGCCTAGAGCTCTCACCAGAGACGGCATGGGATGCCGACTCCCATACATTCATTATAAAATCCTTGTTCCTGAAAGGACCCTCGGTGACCTCCTTATGCCTGCCATAACTGTGGTCACATCCAGATGACCCAGAGACATGCCTACCAGAATCGGATTACGGAGGTTCCCGTACAAGTTTTCCATTAAAGACATCGCCACACAGAAACGATCCTCAAGCTCATGAAATAAGGACAAGGGAATAAACCTATAATCTTATTTAACCAAAAATGGAAACACATGCGTGCCGTTGATTGGGGAAGCCATCAATTACTTCTTGCCACGTAATGTTTTAATTTGGGCTTCACCAACCTTTCGACCACCTCTTTCACCAAGTAGTTGTTCTCCGTTGATAATAAAGAAGGATGCCATATCCATGTTCAGTTTCACCTAACACGATGCCCACAATCTTCTTATCCTTTTCCATTACTGGCTCTCACTGTATGACGAAAAATATTTAGCCTCACCTCACTCGCACTGCCATCAAGAGACATTTCACACTTCTCAGATGCCACCTGAAGCAATGGCTTGCTAATTGCAATCTAAACCAGGCCTTCAATGATCGCTTAGCACACAACTCGTTTATCACTCAAACGAAAACAACACACCCAAATACATCATCTCCAAAGTTATTAATTGAAAGGCATTGAAATTCCTTTTCACGTCTGATGGAAGCTTAATGTGATAGGAACAAGTTCCTTCCACCATTAATTATTCAAACAACTCACAACAAACGTCATACATTTGAGAAAGAACCATAAAGGCTCATTGCTATGCACGTGAGGATGAAAATTAGAGGCTAGTGAACTAAATGGAACCCGAAGGACTGTGCATTTTACCCATCCCTACACGTGTTTTCATAAAAGTCTTTAAAATAAAATTAAAAAAATGAGAACATCAGAATAGCAAAAATAGCTTCATTATTATTCAAATCTGAACAATTTCGGCTTTATAAAAAAAATAACTTGTCAAGCAAGATTGGATGCCCTTTAATGGCAATCCACCTGTCCTCTACCTCAGAGGTGGCATTTTGTTTTGTCAGAAGACGATTAATGTAACAAATAATATTTCCCATGGAATCACATCCACACACAAAAGCATTTTCTCCGCACATAGTAACACATCTAATAAAAATAACTATTGTACTCTCATGAGTAAATTTTGTTCACTATTGTACTCCATCACCGACCGACCTTCAAACAAATACAAACGAGCATCCGCAGTTACAACGTTTCTATCCTGTCTACTACAACATCTCCATAGATCTTCCAAGAATGTCCAACTTCGCGTCCTCACATCAAAAATCTGTGCATCTCCATGGGTTATAACAAAAAACTTAGTCAACAAAAGCATCGGAGCACCATTCTTCCAGTTGTTTCAAATGAGGAAGAAGTTCCCACCTATTTTCGTCTGGATGATAAACTGCTGCCTCACGCTTAGTAATTATAGGTATGATCTCCCTTACTACACTGTATATTAGTGCTTCAGGAGATATAAAGCAGCCAAAACGAGCTATTGCAGTGAGTATGTAAGCGCACCCCAACCATTCATTTAAAATAACATTACACACTAAAACTAAGTCAGTCAGCTTCCTCTCCGGCAAATTATTGGGATCTGGTACATAACCGCTCGTGAAATTTAGTTTATCGTTAACACACATGCACTCATTCATGTATGGAAAACTAAATTGAGTAGGAGTAGGAGGAAGCCATTGTCACCTATTTTGAGTAGGGTAATATAAACTAACCTTACCAGAAATCTCAACCAGGCATATTCAGTGCTCCCGTATCCCAAAGTGCATCCTGTCTTGATAGAACAGCGGGCTATTCAACACATCCTTCCATCTTTTGTTGACACATTTGACGTCATTGTGCCATTCGTATGGCACTGTCAGGAGACACTCTCAAACATAGATAACCACTTCTCTGTCGAAGATGAAGAAAACACTTAAACATAGAGTGTGAGAAAACACACAAGGAAATTATATAGTACCATTTCTGTAAAGAAACAAGACAAAAGCAAGTATCGGAAATAGGAACGGTTTAAATTGGCACAAAAATATGCTCTTTATTTAGAAATGTGATGTTAAATTTTTTATTGTTAATTTTCTTTTTCTAAAATTGGTGTTGTTAATTTAGAACCACTTAACATAGCTCTATTAATATTTAAATATTTTAATTATATATTTAATTACATAAGCATCACAGTAATGAATTCTAAATTAAATTTATATTATTTTATTTTAATTATGTCTAAATATTCAACATGTTTCTTACTTAAATTCGATTATTCTACTGACATGGATAAAGGTAGTTTATTACGATGAATATAGTTGATATCATATGGATATTCTAATTATAGACACAATCACCTAAATTTAACATGTTTCAATATGTTCTTTACTATGATTAATTTATTGGGTCCCCCTATTTGGTTGAGCTGTAAAAATTACACAAATAATAAGTTTGGTAATGCTTTGGTTTTAGATTGCTGTAGAACAAGGTAGTCCTTTGTATGTTCAATAAAGCACATTCATTAATTGGAGTGTGTTTTGATTAATATTAATGAAACATAATTTTATATTTAATATTTAAATTAAATTTTAGTCAAACTTTATTTTTCAAAGTTAGATATTCTAAACATATTTTAATGTTATTTTTTATGGATATTTTATATTTAAGATTTTAAATTAATTTTAATAATTTTAATATTAATAAATATGAGCTTAGAAGTTCTTTGTTTTTATTGTAGAAATAAGAAACTTCTTGTAGAAGGTATTCATAGCTATAATATGTATAGGTTGGAAATTTTTTGGGATGTTTTTTAGTTAATTTTTTTGGATATATTTTGAGTTGGGTTTAATGGATCCCTATCTTTTACAAGGAATAAATTTATACCTAAGGTTTTAATTAAATTTTAGTTTAATTTTACTTGTTAATATTAGATATTCTAAATTTGTACTAGCATCACCCTCTAAAGATGTCTTCCATATGTGATTTTAAATCAAATTCAATACCTTGAATTTTAACAAATATGAATTTAAGGTTATTTTAGAAGGTTAGTTAAAGAAAACTTTAGAAGGATAATTAAAATAATTTTTAGAATGTGATTTTAAATGGTTAAAATGGTGTCGATTATTGTTTCCATCTAGGTGCTTTTAATTAGTGGGGCACTAAATTCTCAATGCTTGGTAAAAGGATCAATCACTTTTTTGAACAATCTATCAGATGTCATGTATTAGGGATACGCCTTCGAGATGATACAAAAATCTTTATCTCTGAGCATATCCAACCCATAAAAACTGAGTCAATCTAAATATTATATATCAAGACCTCGATGAAACTCAGTGTATAACTTTTATAAAAAAATTAATAGTACCTAATCATTATTTGAGTATTAACCATTGGGGAAAACAAACCTAAGGTAAATAAGAGATCCCATTAGAAGAAAAGCACATTTGGGCATAGACTAATTAAAAAGCCTATAAATTTTGATGTAACTCATAAAGAATTATCTTTTAATAACCTTTTTAGGTGTGCTTCCTTATGTACCTACTTCAACCTTAAAGCTACACTCACATTGTTTCCCAACCATGCCATGAATCTAATCAACCTATCTAGTTTTAAAAGTTTGTGGATTTTAGTGTAATTTAAAATTTTTCCCAATATTTTAAGGTTTATTTAACTGCATTGACAATTTGTTTTATAAACCCCTCTAGAAAATGATTATCAAAAAATGTGTTATACTATAATGATTTATAAATAAATCGAAACAAATAAATTGACCATGATAATTGTATAGATATTTATTACAAAAATATATTTAGAAATTAATTTTAAATTAAAATATGAAAATAAATAATTCTCTTCTTTAATATTAGTTCATAAATTAAATTAAAAGAGAAAAGAGAAAGAAAAAATTAACAAAAACTCTACGTAAAACCAATTTTTTAATTTTAAAATTTTAAAATGAGAAAATGGTTAAAAATAACCTACTTATCTATAATATTATAGATACAAAAACATTTACAAAGTTACCAATTATATTTATAAATAACATCTGAAGGTCTAGCGTGAATACTAATATGGAAGATACAAGGTTTTTGTATGAAACATAGATGTGGCCATAGAAAAAACTAAGAAATGGAAAGTTTTAACTAATGTATAAAAATAAGATTTTTGAATGAAAGCCATGGTAATGATGTTGCAAAAATTTTGTTGAAAATTTTTATAGTTATTGACAATACCACCTAGTGGGATAGTGTGTGATGTTAAATTTCATTAATTTTGGATCCTTAGTTTCCTTTATCATCTCCTATGTCCACAAATTGATAATATTATACTTATGTAAAATTTTATTTTATTTACATGAAGAATCAGTGACTATTTGGAAAGAAATAAATATAGAAAAAGATTATCTAAATTATTCTTTATCCCCATTATTAGTAATATTCAATAAAATAAAAATTTATGTTTTAGTATATAATTTTCTTTAGTAAAATAGTTACAATTTTTTTCCTTTTTCTCCTTTGAAATGATGAATTACGCTCTATGTTTTTATCTAGGAATCATTTGGAAAATATTTGATAGCTAATATGGAGATAATTTTGAGTAATCAATGATGGTAGGAGCAAATTTGGTGAGTAGAGAATGATCACTGTAGAATTGCACAAAAGGTAAAAAATGATAGGTAGTAGATATACCTAGTGAGATCCTTTACATGTTAAAATAAGAAAAACTAATTAACATGATGATTTAGAAGAGGTTGAAGGTGACTATCAAAGAGTCTCATCAAATAACACATAAAAGGGTAGAGGAAAGGGGAAGGTGACTGATCAAGACCCTATAAAAAAGTACATTATATTGATAAGGAGCTCTTGGGGTCTATTAAAATCAGGGTAGCTACATGTACAAATTATCTTCCTTTGGGGAAGATTATGTCTAGTGTGACAAGGGAATTCATGAAGACTCCTCATAAAGAGAGATTATATCCTTTCCATAAATTTTTTATCATTCTTCCCAAGATTTAGGTATTAGGTTTTTGGGAAAGAGAGATCTCATTAGAAAATTTATTGGAAAATAGTCGTCAATAGGGTAGTGTAACTTTGGGTCAAGATTAAATGGGGATTCAAATTTAAAATTAATATCCATATTTTTTTTTAAATTATTTATCATAATCATGATTTGAAAAATTATATCCTAAATGGTGTCCCTTGGTTTACATATGTGGAATCACTTTAGTTAAAAAAAATAGATCCATTAATCTTGAATCACTAAATCCAAATCATGATCTCCTTCCCATATGGCTTTGGTTGTATTCTATCTATGTGGAATATTAAAATGAGATGTGCTTATAAAGATTCATGGAGGAATTTAAAAAATCCCTTCAAATCAACCTAGAAACATAAGTAGGTACATTGGCCTCTTATGCTATATTATGTGTGTAATTAGAATTATATGAAGGTATACTAAAGACATTTTTTTCTTAGATACCAAGGTAAGAATTGGCACTATTAGTTCAATATGAAAAATAGCCATTTTCAATGCTTCAAGATTTTCAATATTGGGCATGTGAAGAAAGACTATCCTTTGTAATTAATAAAAAAATATAACAAGAAATAGTGGATTTTTAAAATAAAACTAGGTGGAAAATAATGACAAATAAGTTGTGTAAAATTATCTTAATGTTGAATGCGTATATTTTGCAGATACTCTAGTGTTGATGAATAGATTGAATAAATAGAATCCCTCTCCCCCAATACAATGTTTAGATAATACAAAACTATTTCTAAATAAATAGAAAAAATTGGTTAAAATTATTCATGATACCATCTAAAAATAACATTTCACATATATAAAAAAAGGGCCTTTCCTTTAGGTTCACATAGGAATACTACATACAAACTAAATTTTATGAGGAGGGACATGAAAATAATGATTGTGAGGAAGAGGTATAGTCAAAATATATTCTCAAAATATTCAATACTTAAGTTACCTCTTATCTACATCAAATTGTGGGAAAAAATTCAAGTTGGCTCATAAATATAAGATAAATAATTCAACAACAGAGGTCTTGAGTGGGAAAAAAATGCAATCAATATTTTTTTTTAGTTTTAAGAAGTAGGGAGTGAATTTATTATCTCCCTATACATGAAAATCATATCACAGGATGTATGTGCCTTAATTCCACTATTAAAAAAAAAAAAAGAAAAAATCCTTGTAAAGCATCAACTTTTATCACTAAATCCATATATGAACTGTTAATTCTAGAGATAAAGATGAACATCAAAGATGCAAATGCTTTAATGAGTAAAATCTTAAATTTATGAAGTGAGATTTATTAGTTGTGAATGGTGCCTTAACAAGATTAGTTTGCTTTCTTCACCATGTTTAGTATTAATTGAAACTTTTAACAAAGTCCTATGTTTGTAGCTTCATAAATTATTAGAATTTTCTATTGGCTATATTTTTTACACATTAATGCTTATGGTGCTAGCTCTCTATTAATAATAAGACATTTTTTGGAAAACTTTTACCTTAAATTATATTTATTCCATATGCATAAATGTTTTCTAGGAGAGGACTTCAATGAAATTCTATCCAGTACCAATAAAAGATGTGGAATCCCATATTCCTCACAAACTCACATTAAATTTTATAGGTATGTATCTTCCAATATTCTATTAGACATGGCCCAAAAAAATGTAATTTTTTGCTAGAAAATTAAAATATTGGGTTTTAGTATCATATTTAAGTGTTTAGATAGGTTCATGGTAACCTCTCATTGGTTTGAAAAGTAATTACGTATTAGAAAGTAAGATCCTTCCAATATTTGATATAGACCATGCCCGTTGGATAACCTCATGGAAAAAATCCCCTTCATGTTCAAGGCTTTATGTCTTAGACACATATGTGGATAAAGGTGACTATTAATGGGCCTCATGGATATATAAGAGGTCAAATCGAAACTAGATGGTTAGATATGGATAAAATGGTAGAGGAAATGGAAGGCAACTGATGAATACTATAGTGCAAAATCACCTTTGATTGACGTAGAGATCTAGGCATGTAATTTAATTAGAATGGATACAAGGAAAAAATATATTCCTTTAGGGAATGTTGTATTTATTGCAATAAGAGATCATGCATGTTTTGACTTATCATTATTATGCCCTACACTGGGAGTGTGAGAAGGCATTACATGAGTTAGGTGAATTTGAGGAGAGAGTATGGGAGATATCTTAGTCATGTAGGCCTAAGTGATATTTGGGATCCTCCACATCATCTACATCTCACTCTCTCTCTCTCTCTCTCTCTCTCTCTCTCTCTCTATATATATATATATATATATATATATATATATATATATATATATATATGGTTTCGTGGTATGTTCAGTGTGGGAAACATCAGTCATGGTAAAGGTGACACTAGGTTTAAGACTTCTAGTGGTTAACTTCTGTGAAGGTTGATGGACCACACCTTTGTAATAATGAGAGAAAATATATGGATTCACCTTTCTTAATGACCTTTAGAAGACATGGTGGAAGGAAACCTCAATGTGTCCTTCCAAATTTAAATAATTCATCAATCTACAAGTTGGGAAATCTTGTATGCTTAAGTGTATAACAATTATTATCATGATGTCCATCAATACCATGGTAAGTTTATAAGGGTTTTCCTTCTACCTTTTCAAATATGTGTAGTGGATAATAATATTTAGGATAAAGAGTAATCAACTAAATATCCAACCATGAATGTAATATATCTTGTGGTTAATATCAAAGCTAATAAAATTTTACATTAATTGCTTAGTAGAAGAATAATTTTGAACTGTAGGAGGTTTTCTATATGTTGACACCTTAACTTTATTTAAAATTTTTACTATAGGTTCCTTGGTACATGAAATCTAGGTTTTGGAGAAGGTATTTATTAATGCACATTCTTCTTCTTCTTAGAGATATTGGCATCATGGTTTTTAGTAGGTCATGTATGTAAATCAGTGTTTATGTTCATTAAGGAGCATGAATATATATACACATCCCAATATAAGATATAGAAGGAGTTAAATCTCTTGTGTAATTATTTTTCTCTAAGTGTGAAAATAAGACCCATACTAAATATGATTCTGACTTCCAAATCCAAGAGGATATAGTTTAAGGAATACAAGATATCTTTAAACCAAATAAAATAGTCTTAGAGAGGTTCAACATAGGTTCATCCTCATTTTGAATCAACATTTGAAAATGGTCCAATGAAAGTTTGGTAATCTTATGTTTATCAAAATGAAGTAAAGTTACATCTTCAAGATTTTTTAATATTAGTATAGATCCATTTTGGAGGCTATAGAACCAACTAAAGGATTCCTTAGTTAAGATCCTATAAAAGGCTTTTAAACACAACCATCCATGTTTTTCATAATGATCATAGGAGTGTATTTATTATTTCAATTTTTTCGTAGGATATACTTTTTTGTCAAAGGTAAATAACATAGGTATGATAAATTTAGAAGGATAAGGATATTAAAAAACATATTAAGGGGTTGGTCCTCTAATATATTCTCATCAAAGGTATCCTCATGGGAGGAAAATTTCAACTTAAGAGTATTCATTTGTTAATGAAGATCTCCTATGGTAGTTATCATAGATAGAATATCACAGGATAAGGTAGTAAATAGCTTGAATATTTAGTTAGAGGTTGTAAACTACCATCCATATGAAACATAGTAATAATAATATTCTCTTTTACACCATCTAAAATAAGATCATCATATGGGTTTGAAATAATAAGTAGAATTCTTGGCTATTGTTGTCATGATTTTTGAAAATGGATTAAAAATGGTGGAAATTCAATTTTCAATAAACAAATATTTATTTTGAACTAAACCCAAAACTATAAATTTTTAGAATTAAAAAAAAAAATTAATTAATTAATTAAAAATTTATGACCAAATTTCTTTCTACTCTGAATTGTTTTAAAATTGATATGAGCCTCTTATGCAAGAGGTCTATTAATAGTTCTTGTAATTTTTAAAAACCATTTAACTTTTTATAAGTTGTGCAAAGACACATTACTTTTCCAAAAGTCGTGAAAATTATAATTTTCTTTTTCCTCTTGGTGCAAATTAATAATTCAATTTTGTGTTATATGAAATTTACAACTTTATTTTCAAATCTCATGCAATTTGCAATTTTTCTTTTGATTTCTATTCAAATTGTAGAATAATTTTAAAAGTTTATGTAAATTACAAAATCATTTTTAGTTTCCCGTTTCAATGCAATTTAAAATTCTATTTTCATAAGTTATGTAAATGCAAATCATGCTTTCCCAAATCATGCAAATACAAATCACATTTCCAAAATCCATGTAATGTCAAATTTCCACATTGTAATTACATTATTTAATTATGCAAATTTCCATTGTAAATTAAAATCACTTTTTTAAACTTGCATCCAAAGTCATTTAATTTTCCTACCAATCATGAAAATATAGTTATTTGTTTTAGTGATGTTAAAAGAGATTTATCTTTCCTTATAAAATATATTTTCAATTTGCATGCTCAACTATAGTAATTTTAGTGATTTAAAAATTGAACCTTCATTCATGTTTTAGCCATCATCTATCGCAAAAAAATATTTCCATGATCATGGAAGGGAAGCGAATAAACATAAACAAGTTATTTTAATTTATTCTTCAACCATAAAAAGGTCATACAATATCTCTTAGTAAAAAGAGAGAAACTTTAAAATAAATATTTTCATTCAACCAATGGTCATGCAAATTCATAGAGAGTTTCAAAAAAAATACAAACATAAGCCAAATTATCTACTCATAGAAGAAGTTAAAAGGTCTTTAATTATTTTTAAAATCTTCATTTTTTTTTCTTCTTTCATCCCAAACCAAGTTACATGACTTATTAAAAGTGGAATTCTAGCATTTTTAAATATTTTTGGGATTCATATAGGCACCATATAATTTTAAAAAAACTAAAAGAAGAAACATTCAAATAATGTAAAGTAAACAAATAGAGTCTAATTTGATATTAGGATCTTTTAGATTTAAAATCACAAAAAAAAACATAGTAATTGTGTTGACTGACCAAATTTGGGTGTCTACAACACAATAATAAATCTCAACAACATAGTTATAATTTAGATCTAATAGACTAAAACATAAATTGTTTGATTGACTATAGGATTATGTGACATTACTATGCATCATGAATAAGGACCTATTTGAATATTGGATAATCCTTACGCTACCATATCTAGGGTGTGTCATAGTTATGTAAAGATTTTTATTTTTTATGAATTGTTTTCAATGTGACTTCACTTGTATTCATTTTACATATGAGCATGGTAGCTTAATTCACTATGAGAGTCATTGTGTACCTTATTCTTCACTTGGAACCTTAGGCCCATAGTGAATTTGACCAAATATAATAAATGAGGATTAAAATGTTAGGGGTTGATGTTTTATTCAACCTCAACACCTATTTAATGAAGCACCAGTTACATACCAATAGTCTCAAAATGGATAAAATTTTGTGTATTTATTCCTAGCTATGGTGGATTGTATGAAATATTAGGGTAAGGTTATATGCTTATGAAATCCTAGTGTAATTATGTACTTGAACAATGGCTTGTGACCTTATAGGTGTATTCAAGTTTATCTCAAGGATCCTTGGGCTATGTGGAATTAAAATTAGGAAGAATAGATATTATACTCAATGTATAGTTATAATAAATCTAGTGTTTTCAATATATAAGCCTCTTGACAATTAGTGAAAAAATGACTAGAAAATAAGATTTTATACTGCAATTTTGGGAGTCTTCTTGAATGGGAGTTTAAAAATGTATAAGATGACCCATTAGGTGAAAACCAATTTAATAAATTAGTATTTATTTATTATAATGATGAAATAAGGAGTTTTTCACAATACCAATTAGAGGTATTATCTTGAAAGAATGGCTTTATCAAAAGAGTAAATAAATATAAACTAGTAGCATGAATCAGTCTAATAATAACTCATGTTAATGTAAAATGGCTCCCACAGCACATTTTTTTTAATTTATATGTATATAATAAACAATATTATTAGTGTTAGTAGTACTAAGATGAGGGGTTAAAATGTGTATATAATGGACATTTTTCTTGCAATTGGAATATAAATGTATAGATGTCCTAGAACTTCCTTTGTAGACTTAAAATTTGCTTGAGATTTTGAGGTATGGAAACATTAATGTTGGATTTGAGTTTGATAGATCAACCTTGATACGTCATTTGGAAAAAAATAACCATAAGAGTTTACCAAATGTGATGCCAAAGACACACTTTTTGGGATTTAACTAAAATTTATATTCTCTTAGTATGCCAAATATCTTCTTCAGAACTACATGATGTTTTTACTAGGTTCTTGACATACCCAAATTGTGACCAACCTAATCCTCCAAAATTTTGTGCATCATGTCATAAAATATTAAGGAAATTACTATCTAATAAATTCCACCATCATTTTCCAATATGAATGGCATGACTTGGTGGAATAAAGTTCTCCAAGAAGTGGTAAAATGTGATTTATTTTGATAAAATGGTGTGATGTGGATTTGATTATATTTATGAAATGATTTGTGAGTGATAAATTTTCATAACTACCTTTTAACGTTTAGAATGGGGAAGTCAAATTGTATACATGTGTTATTGATTTCTCTTAATTAGTACAAACATAGATACTACCTTGTGGTTTACTAATAGGTTAAGTATTCAAGATCCAATCTAAATAATGGATGGGAAAAATGAAACTCGTATTAAGTAATTTATGTAGTTATTAAGTCACCAATACTTACACCTTAGGATTCATCATACTAATAATCTATTTGATTGGTTTGGCATCTAGATGAAGGACAAGGTGATAGATAACCAAAGATGGATATAGGCTCATGATGGCAGCATAATACCAAGGGAAGATTATGATGAACTATTTTAGAGCTGTTATTAGTATCTCTTTCTCTTTAGAAGTGAGCATGGACGCAATATGTATTATCCTTAGTTTTCTTTATTGTCAATGTTTACATCAACTACTTTCTCAACTAATGATGGTGACTAATCCTACATGTATGCTAGGGGAGGAGGAAGCTGATATTATTCAAGAGTTTTCATGATGTCTTGGAACTCTAAAAAAATATCATCAAATGATTTATTTTATTGATTACTAAGAGATCCAATTGATAGTATCATTTTGGGTTTATTTAATGCTTCAATATCATACTTAGAAGTTGAGAAGAATTCCCTAGCATTGGTACCTAAGAGAGTTTTTAAAAATATAAATGTAAGAGGAGATGGGGAAGGTAAACCCAAATGGGTCTAACATTGAAAAGTTCAGTGAGATTATTGAAGATAAGGAACCAATATTTATTCACAATGAGTCGAATAACAAGACTCCACAACTTGTTTTGAATCACTTCCTTGTCTTCGATACAATCGAATATAATGATGAAAATACTTTTATATCACAAAGATAAATCTCAAGATTACCTTGCATCAGAGGAAGCCATGTTATCTAGGATCTATGCATATAGAATATATAAATATTTCCATAGATTTAAAAATCTATAGATTACACTTTTTTCTAAAAACCAAGCTTCATTTTCCAACATAACATAATTTTCCTCCCCTCCAAATTAAACATAGGTTTTGTGTTTATGGTGTAGAGTAGGTTTTTTCTTACCACTATATCATTATAGGGCAGACCCATGTTTGAGTAGGACAAGGCTTGCCCTTATTCCTCTACTAGATACTTTTATGCCTCATTTGACTAAAGATAGCTTTCAAAATTATTAAATTGAAATATTGATCATTTATTTTAAATTTAAAATTTAAAATTTTTAGGAATATTGTATATAATTATTTTAAATTATAGAAACCAAAATAAAATTGTTCAATGTAGTTTAATTTTATATACATTTTTATTATATATAATTAGTTTTATTTTGAATTTCAAGAGAAAAATTCAATTTTACAATTTATTTACTATGATTTTTAAAATGTGATGTTAAACATGAATGTATAGATGAAGACATATGTGTAGAAAATTATAAATAAAAATTATCCCAAACAAAATCTTTAAAATCCTTTAATGTTTTAATTATATTATATTTTATAATATAATTTAGTATATATTTCTTAGAAAAATTATAATAAAATATTTTAAGAGAATAATTTAATTCTAGGTATGAAAATCTATTTTATTAAATTTTTATTGTAACTAGTTTAATATAATTTATAGCACTTTTATTACTAAAAAACTAATTAAATTTATAGCTTAATTATTTAATTACTAAAAATTAATATCATTATTTTTTATGTTATTTATTTAATTTTAATTATTTTATTATTTTCACAAATTTTAATTTATATTTAATTTTTTATCTTATATTTGTCCATACTTGCACTCTTGAATTAGGAATTTAGAGATTAAAATAGTAAATGTTTCAATCGTAAACCCTTTTAATCCTAACCAAAGATTAATATTATTTGATTTTCATTTTAAAAATGTTATGATAATTATTTATGTAACATTTATGTGTAGATTATATTAGAATAAAATTTTATTAAAAATAAGTTATATGTTTAATAAAATCTTTTTTAAATTTTGAATGTCTAATCCAATCTAAAAATAAATTAGACGAGATACAATCACCTCCCAAGATAACCCATAGACCAAAGACCAAATGGAATGAGCTAACAATAAAAATATATTTTCCACCCAACCACATAGAAGAGAGAAAAGACTAACTCATCCCAAGGATGATACTAGAACACTAACCACCCAAATGCATATAAGACTTCCATTGATACTAAACACCCACCACCTCAGCTACTTGACTCTCTAACCCATCTAACGCTAACTTCACAATGCATCCACCCAAGCTTAGATATCACAGGTTGGATTTAAACCACACAAATAGAGCAATTGTAACTTCCTACAAGGAAAGATCCCACCTAGCTTCACCCTACCCAAAGCCTAGAGATGTCACCAGAGGTGGCATTAGATACCCAGCCCCATACATTCATTAAAAAATCCTTATTACTAAAAAGACCCTCGGTGACTTCCTTATGCCTACTAGAACTGTGGTCACATCTAGATGATCGAGGGACATGCATACCAAAATTGGATTATGGAGGTGTTAAAGGAGTGATTGATCAACCAATCAGTCGTTTTTTATGCATGAGTTTTATTTCTATTCTTAAAATTCCATGAAATTATATTTCATGAGATTTTTTTATTTTTATAAACTATTTTTATGCTTTGTATTGTATAATAAGATGCATGTAAATGTATAGCTAATATCAACTATAGTTTTTTCTTATTTTCTCATTTTTAAATATTCTTAATTCACTAGTTTTTTAAGGTAAGGAATATCCAATTTCAATAATGAAATATGGTTTTTTATTTATTTGTTGTTTTCTCATTTTTTATAAGATATAATAAATTTTTATTTTCTTGAGAAGTTGAGTATTATCTTTATTCTATATTTTTAACAACTCTCAGATAATGTTACAACTTTCATTTTTATTATTTCAATTATTATCAGAGTAGTTTGTAAAAAATTAGTTATGCAGGTAGAAATTTGAACTTATTAGTTATCTCCAAAATGGTAAATAGAAGCAATTTTACATTCTAGCTTCCCTTGTTTACAAGGAATAATTATGATTATTGGATTATTAGTATGAAGACCCTACTAGTGTCCCAAGATCTTTAGGAATTAGATAAACTAGGATAAACAAAACATGTATATCAGAATTCTCTAAATGCATTGATAGAAAACCAATGAACTCAATTGAATGAAGACATAAATGACAAATGAGCACTATTTGTTATTTGATATTCATTGCATATTTTAATTTTCCCTTGTATTGTTTGTATGAGAAAATTGAAGGATACATGGGAGAATTTTGAAATCACATACCAAGGTTCTAAAAAACTAAAATTGGTAAGATTTCAAACCTTAAGAATAGATTTTGAAATTTTAAGGATGAAATAAGATGAGTCTATTCAATATTTTATTACTAGGACTCAAGGTTTTGTGAATCAATTTAGAACACAAGGGAAAGTAACTAAGAAACAAGAAATTGTAGAGAATATGTTGAGCTTTATTCTTCTTAAATTTGACCTAGTCATGATAGCCATTGAAAAATGAAAAAATATCACAACATTTTAAGTGGTAGAGTTGGTTTGTTATTTACAATCTCATGAGGAGCGTATGTGAAATTCCATGGAAAGTTTAGCATAAACTTTCTATTCTATAGTGAATGTTGAAGATAAATCTAAAACTCCTTTTTTTGAAATAAATATATCTCAATGGGATCCTTCTAATAATAGGTGACATGGTAGAGGAAGATGAAGAGGAAGAATAGATAATAGAGGAAGAGGAAGAGGTGGAAGTTTTGTGGATTGGGGAATCATCCAGTACAAATATTATAGATGTTATAGACATTATGAATATGTGTGTAGAAAGAAGAAATCTAACTTGAACAAGTTAAGAGCTAACTATATTGAAGGGTTTTTTGAATATCCCAAGCAATCCATCTTATTCACATGAAATTTGGTGAAACAAAATTAAAAAATATGTGTGGTTCTTGGATAGTTATTGCTCAAATCATATGATAGGTAAATCTGATCTCTTTATCAAATTAGATTCATATGTAAGAAGTCAAGTAAAATTTGGTGATGATAAAGAGGTTGATGTGATGGGAAAAGGTACCCTTAATACAAGAAATATCAAGGAGAAACTACTTATATTCATGATATTTTGCATTTGCCTAAATTACAATATAATCTTTTAATTATTGGGTAGCTTGTATTTAAAAATTATAAAATTATGTTTGAAGACAACTACTGCAAGATATTTGTTAAATCAGCTAATGATCATCTTCTACCAAAGGTTCCTATGATAGAGAACATTTTATTTCCTCTCACATTATATTTTGCTACTATGCATGCCTTAAAAACAACCACATATGATTCATGGTTATGGAATAAATTTTATGGTCATCCAAATTTACAAGGATTAAATTTACTTCACAAGAATAATATGGTGAGAGGCCTTCCTAAAATTTAGGAAAAAGAAGAATTTTCTTCAGGGTGTGCACATGGTAGCATCAAGATAATTTTCCAGTGAATAAATATTGGGGAGAAAAATATCCTATAGACCTTGTGTATGCTAATATTTATGGTATTATACAAGAGGAATATTTGCATAAGAATCATTACTTTTAACATTCATTGATGATTTTTATCACCACGCAGATTTATTTTTTAAAGTAAAAATCTGAATCTTTTGAATGCTTCAATAATTTTAAGGATATGGTTGAAAACCAAAGTGGGTATTATCTCAAAGTAATCAGAATAGATAGAGAGGGAGAATTCACTTTCAAATATTTTTATAATTTTTGTAACAAAAATGGCATCAAGAGATAGCTTACTACATACTATACCCCCCAATAAAATGTTATTATAGAAATGAAAAATTGTATAATTATGGAAATGGAATGAAGTATGTTACAATTAAAAAATCTTCCAAATTTATATTTGGGATAATAATTGGAAATATTAGTATACATCTTGAATCCAAGACCCATAAAAGAAGCTCACAACATCACTCCAAATGAAGTTTGGAGTGGTCACAAGCCTTTAATGGCTCATATCCATGTATTTGGTCATCCTGCATATATTTATATTCTAATTCAAAATCAAAAAAATTATAATGAAAAGTCCCAACATTGTATATTTGTGGCATATTTTGATGTAAATAAAGGATACATATTTTATAATACTAACATAAATCAATGGATTGTTAGTCAGGTTGTAATTATTTATGAAGGTGGAATATGGTAATGGAAAAAAAGTGCACAACAAATAACACCAATAAAAATGGGCATAGAATATGGAAGTGTTCCTCCTCTCCCCATAATCTCAATTGAAAGTTTAATCTCCAATAATAGCTCATGTTTGAGCTCTCCAATCTTAGGTTCACTACTTTCATCTACTAGCACACCTTTAGGTGATAGTTCAAGTCCAACATAAAGTCCAAGCTCCTCAAGAAAGGTATACAGTTTAAATGATATATATCAAAGGATTAATTTGAATCCAATTGATAATTTTTATTTGATTAGTTTAATTGAATTTTTACCCTCTTTATATTAAAAAATAGTGAAATAAACAATATGGATTGATGCTATCAATGATGAGATGAAAGTAATTGATAAAAATAATACATGGTAATTAGTGAAAACTCCAAAAGATAAATAGGTAATAGGTGTAAAATGGATGTATAATGTTAAATATCATGTTGATGTTTCTGTGAAAAGACACAAGGAAAGACTAGTTGCTAATGTATTTGCATAAACACCTAGAGTAGATTATTCAAAAACTTTTGCTCGAGTTACAAATTTTTTATAAATATTGTTGTATAATGAAAGTGACCAGTATATAAAATGTATGTAAACTCAAGATTCCTCAAGAGTTATGTACATGAGGAAGTCTATGTGAAAAAACCCATGTGCTATGAAATTCTAGGTAAATAACATTTGGTTGACAAGTTGAATAAATCACTCTCTGAGTTGAATTAAGTCCCTCATCCTTGGTATGAAAGGATTGATAGTTATTTATTGATTATGGGATTCAATAGAATCCATTTAGAGCCAAACATGTATGTCTAATATATTATAAATTATATTCTCATTATTTGTCTTTATGTTGATGATCTTATTTCTATAGGTAACAGTAAAACTCTCATGGAGAAGTTTCCTGTAGAAATGAAATAGTAATTTGAAATCTTAGATTTGGGACTTGTGCATTATTTTCTTGATTTGGAATTGAAATAAATAACATATATATTCATTTGTCAAAAAAATTATGTATCTCACTTATTGAAAATTTTAGAATGATGACATGTATAATAGTCGCTACTTTTATAGCACTTGGTGAAAAATAAACTAATGAAGATACAAGTTCCAAAGTGGATGCTAGTTTATACAAAAGTTTGGTTGGGAGAATCATTTACCTCAGTACAATAGGACCTAACATTATGTATTATGTGTGTCTCATCTATTTATTCATGCAAGATATGCATGATTCTCATTGGTGTTATTCAAAAAGAATGCTACAATATGTGAGCGGTACACAAACTTTAGGCATTCATTATTATTCCACTAGAAACTTGAGCTAGTTGGCTACACAAATTTTGATTGGAATGGTTTAGTTGATGATAGAAAATATACATATGGTTATGTATTCTCACTTGGTTCTATATTTGTATCTTGGAGTAGTAAAAGGAAAGAAATGATGGCTCTCTCTTCAGTAATATCAAATTATATTAAAACAAAAAATCAACAAGTTATCAAGCAATATGTATTTAAAGGATTTGAAAGATTTACATTTGATTTAGGAACATTCAACTATACTTTTTTGTGATAATATTAGCAATATTACCGTGATGAATAATCATGTGTCTCATGATACATCCAAATACATACAAATTCGAAATAATTTCATTTGATATTTCATTCAAGATGGGCAAATGGAATTGCAATTATTTCCTACATCTAACCAATTAGCTGATATTTTCATCAAAGCTCTTCCTACAATGAGATTTGTTACTTTGTGACATTAGTTAGGACTCATCCCCATTGATAATCTAGGGGGAGATTAAAGGAGTTCATGATCAACCAATGAACCATTTCCACACTTATTAGATGCCACCTGAAGTAATGGCTCATTAATTATAATCTAGACCAGGTGTTCCATGATCACTTAGCAACCAACTAATTTATCACTTAAACAAAAACAACACACCCAAATACATCATCTCTAAATTAATTAATGTATCCCCTCATTAATTGACAAGGCATTGAAATTCCTTTTCATGTGTGATGCTTAGGGTAATGATCAAAGCTTAATGTGATAGGAATAAGTTCCTTCCATGATCAATTATTCTAGTAACTCACAACAAACCACATAGATTTGAGAAATAATGATAAAGGCTCATACATTGTGCACATAAGGATGAAAATTAGAAATGAGTGTAATTTATGGAACGCATGGGAGTGCATTTTACCCATCCTTAAACATGTATTTTAAAAAATATGCACATTTAAACATCTTGTTAAATTAATATATGTTTAGTCCATATTAGATGGTATAAATTTATATAGTGGTAGTAAAAAATAATAAAAAATCTTTCAGAAAGTATGGAAACCTCGAGCTAGATTACAGATGATTTTTCCCTTCATGTATACAACACTTTAGAAGCAATCCCTCTTATATTGTGTTACATTATTGAAAATAGACTATATTTTTAATAAATATTTTTAATTTATAATATATTAGACAAGTGAATCATACCTTACTTGTCACATAATTTAATTATTTTTATTAATAACTCATGCCTTGCCAAAAAAAAGTTAAAAAAAACATCTACTTGAATTTTTAATAATTTAATAATATATTAGTCTAAAAGTCTTAATTTTTTTTTCTAATTTCATCATTGAAATAATTAAAAATAAAATATAAATTATCTAATTTTAAACATTAATTTTGTAAAAGACATTAGGTTTTATATAAACATATGTAAAATTAACATGTTTTTATCTCATTAAATAATTTCCCTAGATTATTGTAAATACTAAATAAATTTATTTTCAAAATAATTAATTATTTCCCTAAATTATTATAAATACTAAATGAATTTATTTTAAAAATAATTAATTATTTTAATTATATTTAATTATTTTCAAAGGATTTTTAAATGACATTCACAAGAGTAAAAGTAGCCTCAATATTATTCAAATTCCATAAAGTAGTAATTTAGTCAATCTAGTTGTAAAAAATGGTAAAAAAATAAAACTATAGAATATAAAGAGTAGATTCATTATTATTAAATCTACAGAGATCTGAATTTATAAATAAAATACTTGTCAAGCAAGATTGGATGCCCTTTAATGGCAATCCACCTGTCCTCTACCTTAGGTGTGGCATATTTATTTTATTGGAAACCAATACATGTAATAAATAATATTTCCTATCGAATCACATCCACACAGAAAATAATTTTCTCCACATCTAATACAAATCAAATATCCTAAGCACATTTTCTTCACTATTATTCTCCATCACCAACAAACCTTCAAACAAATATAAATGACTATTCATAGTTACAACATTTATATCTAGTCTACTGCTACATCTCTATAGATATTCCAAAAATTTCCATTTTCTCATCTTCACATCAAAAACCTATATAGCTCCATTGGTTATAATTTTTTTTTTTGAGTCAACAAAAACACCAGAGCAACTTTCTTCTACTTATTTCGAATGAGGAAGAAGCTCACACCTATTTTCATCTAGATGATAAATAGTTGCCTCATGCTTAGTTATTATAGACATGCTCTCGCATCCTACAATGTATATTAGTCCTTTAGGAGATATAAAGTAGGTGAAATGAGATCTTCTAGTGAGCATGTCAGTGCATCTTAACCACTCATTTGAAATAAAATTATACACTAAAACTATGCCATCGAAGATGAAGAAAAGGATTCATAAGAATATTCAAAACATAAACATAAAGTGTGAGAAAACACACAGAGAAATTACATATCATTGTTTTTTCAAAGAAAAAAGATAAAATAAAGCACCAAAAATAGGTAGCAATGAAAATTGGCCCAAAAATGTGCTCTATATTTAGAAACGTGCTCGTTAATTTTTTTTAATTGTTAATTTTATTTTTATTAAATTAGTGCTCTTTATTATTTAAATATATTAATTATATATTTCTCATGAGATTAGATTAATTATAAAAACTTTACAAATTAATTTAAATATAATATTAATTTACATCACACTAACCAATTTTATATTAAGTTTATATTATTTTATTTTAATTATGTCAAAATATTCAACATGTTCTTTACATTGATTCTGTTATTCTAATGACATGAATAAAGTTAGTTTATTATGATGAGTTTATTGGGTCTCATATAGATATTCTAATATTCTAATTATGTACTTAGCCACCAAAATTTAGAGAGGGTTGAATCAAATTAACTATAGTAAGTTTGTAAATTAACTTAAATATAATATTAATTTGCATCAAACAAATGAATTATACTAAAAGTTTATATTATTTTATTTTAATTTTGAGAAAATGTTCAACATGTTCTTTATTTTGACTAATTTATTGGGTCCCCCTATTTGTTTGGGCTATACAATTTATATTGTAAATAGTAAGTTCGATAATGATTTGGTTTTAGATTGATATGTTGTAGAATAAGATATTCATTTGTGTGTTCAGTAAAGAACATTCCATTAAATTGAATATGTTTTGTGTTGCTATTAATTAAGTATAATTTTATATTTAAGATTTTGATTAAATTTTAGTCGAGTTGTATTTTCTGAAATAAGATATTCTAAACATATTGTAACATTACTTTTTATAGATATTTTTTACATGAGATTTTAAATCAAATCAAATAATTTTAATTTTAATAAATATGACCTTATAAGTTTTTTTTTTTATTATATAGAAGTTACAAACTTGTTTTAAAAGTTATCTATAGTACTAACATGTAAAGGTTGGGGATTTTTTGGTATGTTTTTTTAGTTAATTTTATTGGATATAGTTTTAGTTGGCTTTAATGAATCCCTATCTTTCACAAATAATAACTTTATTCTGAACGTTTTAATTAAAATTTAGTCTAATTTTACTTGCTATTGTTAGATGTTCTAAACTTATCTTAACATCACAATTTATATATGTCTTCCCTAATGCATTTTTAAATCAAATTCAATGCCTTGAATTTTAACAAATATGAATTTAAGGTGACTTTAGAAGGTTATTTAAAGGAAACTTTAGAAGATTACTTAAAGGAAGATATAGAAGGTGACTTTAAATGGTTAAAGTGGTGTAGATTATTGTCTCTATCATTCATCATTCAGTGGGGCACTACATTCTCAATTCTTGGTTAAAGGATAAATCAATTTATTCAACAAACTATCAGATGTCATGTATTTAGGATACTCCTTCAAAATGATTAATTACATCAAGTTTTCAAATTAACTTAAATATAATATTAATTTCCATCATACTAATGAATTCTAAATGAATTTAATATTATTTTATTTTTATTTTGTCAAAATATTAAAGGTATGAGAAAATAAAGGTAGATTATTGGGATGAATTTATTGGGACATGTAAATAGTTATGTTCAATAATAATTTGGTTTTAGATTGGTATCTTAATCTAACATTAGTTTATATTAGTATTTTTGTGATAAGCTCTTTATTTTTAGTTAGTTTTGTTGGGTCTATTTTGGGTTGATATTAACTAAACTCTATATTTTATAATAAATAATTTCAAGTTTCAAATTTTAAATAGTCAAACTTTATTTGTTAAAGTTAGATATTCTAAATGCAACTCATCATTATCCTCTAGAGATGTTTTTTTATAAGAGATTTTAAATTAAATTAAATAATTTGAATTTGAATAAATATAATCTTAAAGTTCTTTATTTTTATTACATGGAAGTTAGAAATTCATTATATAAGATATTTATAATTATTGCATGTATAAACTGGAGGCTTTTTGGCATGATTTTTTAAGTACTTTTGTTAGGTATATTTTATGTTGACTTTAATGAAGTCTTATACTTAAGGTTTTAATTAGATTATAGTCTAATTTTAATTTTTAATGTTAAACGTTCCAAATAGACCTTAACCTTACCCTCTAGAGATGCCTTCGATTGAGATTTTAAGTCAAATTAAATAATTTTAACTTTTTCAAATATGTCTTTAAGGTGACTTAAAAATGTTAGTTAAAGGAAACTTTAGACACTGAATTTAAATAGTTAAAATGGTGTAGATTATTGCTTCCATCTAGGCACTTTTAATTAGTGGGGCACTACATTCTCCATTTTTGAGAAGAGAATCAATCGATTTATTCAATAGTATATCAAATGTCATGTATTGGGGCTATTATCTCAATATGATACAAAAAATCCATATCTCTTAGCATACCCCACTAATAAAAATTGAGTCAATATATATATTATATATCAAGGCCTCAATGAAACTCAATCTATAAAACTTGAAATAAAAAATAATAGAACCTAATAATTATTTAGGTATTAACCCTAGAAATAAATTAACTTAAATTAAAGGATAGATACCATAAGAGGAAAAGTGCATTTGGGCATAGAATAATTAATGAACCTATAAGATTTAATGTAAATCATAAGGAATTATCTTATAATTACCTCTTTAATGCACTTTATTATGTACCTAATTTAACCTTAATGTTCCACTCATATTTTTTATCAATCGTGTCATGAATCTAATCAACCTATCTAGGTTTAAAATTTTATGGATTATAGTGTAATTTATATTTTCACCTAGATTTTTAGGTTTGTTAAACTACATTGACAATTTTATTTATAAGCCCTTGTAGTAAAAGGTTATCAAAAATCATGTTATAATATAATTATTTATAAATAAATTGGGACAAATAGGTCAGTCATGATAATTGAATATACATTTAATACAAAAATAAGTGCAAATATTAAGTTTAAATTAAAATATGAAAATAAATAATTCTCTTCATTCTCCACTTTTTCATAAAATAAATTATAATAGAAAAGAAAAAAATAACAATAACTCTATCCAAAACCAAATTTTTTGTTTTAAATTTCAAAATCAAGAAATTGTTAAAAATAACCTACGTACCTATCAGTTTATAGATACAAAAACATTGATAAAGTTACCAATTTTATTTAGAAATAACACCCAAAGATATGGCATGAATATTGATATTTAGGTTACAAGGGTTTTACATGAAACATTGATGTGGTAGGCAAAAAGTGGGAAATGGAAAATTTTAATGAATATTTAAAAATAAAGTTTTACAAAGAAATTCATGATAATGATGTTGTGGAAATTTAGTTTGAAATCATTTATAATTATTTCACATTATTTCTATGTGACCACCCCTTAGTATAGTTCATGATGTTATAATTCATTAGTTTTGGATCCTTAATTTACTTTGTCATCTCTTCCTCCCACCAATTGATGAGATTATACTTATGTAAAATTAGATTTTATTTAGAAGAAGAATCAATGATCATCAGGAAAGAAATAAATATAGAGTAAGTTCACCCTAATTCTTGTTCATCACCATTAGAAATAAAGTTCAATAAAAACAAAAATTTATGTTTTAATTTATAATTTTATTGAGTCAAACATTTATCATATTTTTTCTCTTTCTCCTTTGAAATGATGAATTACACTTTATGTTATTTTATATTGGAATCATTTAGAAATTATTTGATAGATAATATTGATTAGTTGATAATGGTTTGATCACATTTTTTGAGGAGAGAATGATCAATGTAGGATCATGCCAAAGGGGAAAGGGGAAAAAATTGTAGGTGATAGATATACATAATGATATCTCTTGTATGTTGAAATAGAAAAAAACTAAATAAAATGATGATTTGGAAGAGGTTAAAGGTGACTATCAAAGGGCCTCATGGTTTGATAAAATTTCAAAAGGTAAAATAATACATAAGGGGAAGAGGAAAGGGGAATGCAAATGATTAACATGCTAGAAAAAAGCACATTCTATTGTTAAAGAGCTCTAGGGGTCTATTCAAATCAGAGTGGGTATAGGGCTGAATCTTCTTCCTCTGGGGAATGTTATGGCTAGTCTAACAAGGGAATTTACAAATAGTCCTTAAGAGAGATCCTTACCCTAGACATTTTTTTGTTATTTCCCTTCACTAGATTTAGACATTAGATTTTTCATAAATAGAGGGCTCAATGGGAATTTCTTAGTAAACAACCATCAATAGGGGTGGTGGAAATTTTGGTCAAGAATAAATGAGGAATGGATTCAAATTTAAAATGTATGACCAACAACTTTTTAAAATTATTTGTCTTGGTCATGATTTGAAAAAAATATCATAGATGGTGTCCCTTGGTTTATGGATGGGTAATACTTTTGGTTAAAATAGTGGAGCCCTAATTTTGATGTAATAAATCTAAAGCTTGATCTCCTTCCAAATTGTGTTAGGTTTTATGTTATCCAAGTGAAATATTAGAGTGTGGGATTCTTAAAAAGATTTAATAAGGATTTGAGAATATTCATTAAAATTGACCTGGAAATAAAAGTAGGTACACTGTTCTCTTATGAATGATTGTGTGTGTAATTGGACTTGGATGAAGGTATACGAGAGATAATTATCTTCAAATTGTAAGGTATAATTTAGCACCAACAAATGAGTATGAAAAATATTTATTTTTGGTACGTCAAATTTCTAATTCTTACTTTTGTTAAATCACTATCATTTGATGTATCATTATCATTCCTATCATACAATGAATTTTTGATTTTCTTTGACTTATATTTCCTTAGTTTTAAAATAGAATAATCAAGTGATTTTAACATTTAATTTTTATCTCCACAAAATACATTTTTGATGAGATGTTGTTTAATATTTTCACATGCATTTTCATTTTCATTTATGCATTAAGGTAATATAGGGGAATAAGTAGTACAGTCATTTTGACCTTAAAAATATAGAGAAAGAGAATAATTTTTACTATTTGTAACATTTTTAGCATTGTCATTAATTTTGACATTTGAATTTCATCTCTACACAATCTATTATCAACGAGAGATTGTTTAGGATTTTCACTTACATTTTCATTTTCATTTATGAATTCAATTAAGATACGTGAATAAGTATTACATGAAATTTGACCTTGTAAATATAGAGAAAGAAAATAATTTTCACTATTTGAAACATTTTCAGCATCACCATTAATTTGACAAGGAATAAAAGATTCATCCTTTTGCACATGTGCATCATGAAAGAGAGAAGAGAAGAATTCAACAAGTGACACATTTTTATTTTTTTCTATGCATGAGAAGGTAATACTTAGAACATCATGAATGCTAACTATTTATATGTCTTTTATAATAGCAGTATCCATTGTGTTAACATGATCCATAAATTTAATTATTTCATCATGTGATGGAGAAGATAAGGGAGGAATAGTCAAGGTTTTTTTAAGAGTCCCTAGGAAAAATCCCTTTGAAAAATATGGAAAATCATTTCAAAATGGTGGTGAAATGGTTTGGAATGTGAATAATTAGGAAATCAAATCAAGGAAGGTCAAATGGTGAATGTCTCTAACTGGAAGTGGTTAGTGGTCACTATAGATTAGCATATGAAGTGGGTAGGTGCATGTCTACATATGTATATAGACAACCATAAGCAATGTAGGCACTAACTAGTCACATAGTTTTATGATGCAAGAAGACTAGTCATGCACTACCGACAAGTTAAAATCTAGGTGAGAGGTAGGTAAATACTTGGGCATATAGTTTATCATTTACATATGAAAATGATCGATTATATATATAGATAATTGACTACATATATTGTCCAATATAGGTCTTAATTATTCCCATGATTATATGATGCATGGTGACTAGACATGTACTACTGATAGGTTGAGATGTGGGTGAGGTTAGGCAGATTCCTGAGCATGTTATCTAACATCCACATATGCATATGAATATTTACATATGTAGATGATTGATTGCATACATATATGATTGATTTATATGTATATGATTTATTATATATGCTATCAATCGACTACATATGTAGATAGTCATCTACATATGTAATCAGCCTAAAATATATGTATTCATCCATATGCATATATATAAGGTTGAAGGTGACCACCTGCATATGAAAGTGATTGATTTCATATGAAGGTGGTCAAATGCATAAGAAGGTCGCTAATTGTGTGTACAAGTGGTCATCTACACATGCAAGAGGTTATTTGCATCTATATGTATCATGACCATAGATGATCGACTACATCTACACATGTCATGATTTCCTATATTCTTAAGACCCTGTCATAGTACATTTTTTACTTTACAACCCACATATTTCAACACTACATCCTTTCTATGACATTCCTCTTGAGTCTTGCCTAGGCATATTTCTAAGTTTAAAATAGGCTACCCACTCCTAGAACTTCAACAATGTCTTCCGAGTCCCAAATCTCATTTATAGTAGCATTTGGAGACCTAAAATTATAATATCAAAATATCATATTGATCAAAAATTGGGTTCTAATAATGGTTACAATTCAGAGTTTGAATGGAAACACACTGTAGAGCTCTTTGAGAGCTTTCTAGCACATTTTTTGGAATGTAAATCTAAGTTTGGCAGTTCCTATTATGTCCATTTGAAGATGGTTGATAAATGTCACTTGCGACATGTGGCACATGTTTTGATGTTATTTTGACATTTAGAATGGGGACTTATCATAGGTTGACACTAGTAGATTGAAAGGTTTGCAAAAAAAATAGTTTGATGATTATGCCACATCATCAACATGCCACGTCACTATAGTGACTCATCTTTCCATGTCACATTTTATGCCAAGTGGAGTTAAGTGAGTAAGCTCGTGAGATAAGTTCATTGATTGAGCCATATGGAAATTTCGAAGGATAGTTCAAGCAATGAAGCCCAAGTAAGGTGGAAAGCCTGAGCAAGGTGGCAAGTCTAAGGTAGATCGGATAGAGTTCTTAGCCGAGTCACATGGAGAACTAACACACCATGTAGTCCCTTCCAAATACTTATTGAGTAAGCTCGAGATAATGCCATTCAAAAAAGACAGAGCCCAAGCCCAAACCTAAGCAAAAAGGATTCTTATGTGGCCGAAGCCATGTGATAAGTGAGCCGTCAAAGGATTTTTATAGCATTATTCTATCTCCAATCCATTGCATGTGGGATAAACCAACGATGGAAATGGCAGTAAAAGGCTATTTAAAGCCTTGTTTAAATCCTTTAGACCCACACATGTGGGATAATGCAAGATATTCCATGGAGATGCCTAAACCTACAAAATTGAACCCCTCACCTTGTGGTAAAAAGATTAGAGGCTTAGCTAGTAAGCCACAGGTTTCAAATTGACTATAAAGTCACAAATTTCTATTTGAAATGTAATTAATTTCTAACCATGTTTTTAATTTTATTAGGCCGAGACCTTGTTAAAGCTTTGGTAAGATTATGTTAATGGATTTTTATCCATCCTCCAGCCATAATACACAGTCTTAATACTCTGTTTAGCCAATTTGCATATTCAAGGAGTATTTTTCAAACCTTAGAGGAGATTTATAGGAATTTTGGAGTGAATTTGAAGGTGTTAATGAAGACTCACAGAATTTGAAGGTGTCGAGCTTCAACCAATCATGGTAAAGGTGAAGTTTTGCATTGAGATATCAGCTTGTACGAAAGTTGTTTATTATTTCTAGGTGTTTGAAGTATCCTTAATGGAAACGGTCCACTCGTTTGGTGAACTCAGAGATGTAGGCATCAATTATTGAGCCAAACTTTGTTATCACATTTTGTGTTTTGGTAATTGTCATTTGATGCATGATTTTATTTTAGTTTGCTGATTTGATTGTAATTAGTAAATGTACTCATGCAAGCAATTTACATTTTGACAATTATAACATAATGTTATTAAAAATGGTTAAATGGTGAATGAAAGTATAAGTCACAAACAATTTTAATCCATTTTCAAAAAACCATGTTTTCCACTAACTCCTATCATTTTTACAAGTTCATTTAAAAATTTCAAGTATTTGAATGATTAGTAAAAGGAGTTATTAAAATATCTAGATATAATATTTGCACTTCAATTTAAGTGTGTAGAGTTTATGGATCAAGTTGGTATCACAGTAGTTAGAATGCAGGGTTTACTTCTAGCTGTGTGTTGATAGTTGCTTCCAGAATAGTTGGATTATTGGTTTGCAAATTGATTATATTGTAGTGTGCAGAGTGGAATTAGGTATTTTCAGAAAATCATGGGAAAGTTGTCACATATTGAGGCCATCAAAGATGAAAATGCAATCTTGAGATGCCAAAAGTTTGCACTTAAATTGTAAGTGGCAAAGTTAAAATTAGAGCTCAAATCCAAGGATGATCTCTTGATTAGATTGCAATGTGGTGAGTGTGAAAAGGTAAAGCTTCTACTTCAAATGCAAATATTATGACTGAGTGCACTGTAATTTTTTCACCATAGGAATCTTCATCTTCTTCTACCATTTCAGATTTAGATTCGAGTAATATTGTTTTTGGTGATTTTGAAAGATACACTAAGGGCATATGATATAGATTATTGTTTAAATTGGAATATAATGGAGGACTTGGTAGAGATAGCCAAGGTATAACTAACCTAATTCAGGTTGAGCATAGTCCTCTTCATGTAGGTTTGGGTTATACTAGTGTGCAGGTGGATGATGGAGAAGTTTCTTCCATGGCTAAAGGAAGATGAGCTTCCAATAGTGAAGGTTCTAGGCCACTAGTTAAATAGTGTAAAGGTAAAAGAGGTATTGAGATTCCACCTCCTAATTCTTACACTAAATCTTCTAATCCAATTGATAATTTTAATAAGTTTGGATATAATGTACAAAATATAATTCAATCATTTCCATGCACTTTTTATGGGATGAATAACCATAGTGCTAAGACTTGTTAGAAATAAAAAGCTTTGTTTAAGCAGATTGCATGTTTGAAAGACCATTCTCATGTTAATTTGGGAATTGGCAAAAACGGACCCTCATCTAAGAAGGATGTTTGCACTCATTGTAAAGTGAGTGGACATAGGATTGATATATGTTTTAAGCTTCATTCATCTTCACATTCAAGTAATGTTAAAACTAAGATGATTTAAAAACCTCTCACTAAGGTTAATGAAGCTAATTTAATCCATAATGTAGTTGGAAATACAACCCAGGATAAGGTAAAACCTACAAGTGAAAATCCATTTAAAAGGTTAAGTCAATAGTCTTTTCAATTACATATGGCAAAGCCCAAATTGATAGAGTATGCAATTGATAAGGAATCCATAGAGACAATTAATTTCACTAGGAAGAAAGAATTGGTTAAGTGGATCATCACTACATTTTTTTTTGCAAAGCATGGTAATATTTCATATAAGGGAATGAACAAGCTTTAATAGATGTAGATTAGAGTTGGTGGGAAATGTTTTTGACAAGTTTACCATATGAAGTTATTCAATTCTCACTTTTTATTAACTCTAAGTTTTTTGATCTCCAGAATATACTGTATGGATAGTCTAATAATGGATAAGACATTAACTCATTTGAAATAGTTGGGGATATAGTAGAATGATGTTGTGAGTTGTTTCCTTATAGTATTTGATAGTTATACTACTATTATGAATGTATCTATTTTGGCACAGAGATGTTTAGATGCATATTTTTAAAGACCCTTTAGGTATGTTTAGATGTTAGGTAGCATACACTTTTGGTTGTTTGCATTTGCTTAGCATATAAGTCCCATACTAGGGCATTGTATTTCAACATGTCCACAACATTTATTTTATGTTGTCAGCATTATAAACATGTCTTGCAATTACATTGGGAGTTATTTCAGTTTTTGGCAATTCACTGCTTTACAGAATGTGACATTTGGGTAGGCATTTTGATATGTTGTAATCACTTTGGAAATTGCAAATTCACTTACTCATACCTTTGGATTATTTTTTTTGTAGTTTGATTGTGAATCATTTTAATGCAGTTGTTTATATCTCTTATTATGATTGGGTTCTATTTTCATGGATGTAGTATAATAGTTTACAGTTTTAGTGAATATTAGACTTTTAAAGACCAAAAGCCTTCCATTGGGGAGGAGTGATCAGAAATTGGGTTGTAATATTGGTTCCAATTTAGAAATTCAATGTTGGCACATTGTAGAGATCTTTGAGAGCTTTCTGGTGCATTTTTTAGAATGTAAATCCTAGTTCTGGAGCTCCTATTATGGCCATTTGAAGATGGTTGATAAATGTCGCTTGCGACATGTGGCACATGTTTCGATATTGTTTCAACATTTGGCACAGTGACCTATTGGAAGTTGACACTTGGTAAATTCAAAGGCTTGAAAAAAAAAGGTTCAATGATTATACCACATCATCAACATACCACGTCACTATAGTGACTCATCTTGCCATGTCACATTTTATGCCAAGTGGAGTTAAGTGACTAAGCTCATGAGATAAGCTCGTTGATCGAGCCATATGGTGAGTTCAAAGGATAGTTCAAGATACAAAGCCCAAGAAAGGTGGTAAGCTTGAGCAAGGTGGTAAGCCTGAGGGAGATTGGATAGAGTTCTTAGTTGAGTCACATGGAGAACCAACATGCCATATATTCCCTTCCAACTACTTACCGAGTCAGCTTGAGATAATACCATTCCACAAAGACCGAGCCCAAGCCAAAGCCTGAGTAAAATAGATTCTTATGTGGTTGAAGCCACATGATAAGTGGGTAGTCAAAGGCTTTTTAAATCCTTATTCTATCCCCAATATATTGCATGTGGCATAAACCCATGATGGAAATGGCGATAAAACGTTGTTTAAAGCCTTGTTTAAATCCTTTCGACCCACACATGTGGGATAATGCAAGATATTTCATGGAGATGCCTAAACCCATGGAATTGTACCCCTCACCTTGTGTCAAAAAGATTAGAGGCTTAGCCAGTAAGCCACGGGTTTCAAATTGACTATAAACTCATGAATTTCTATTTGAAATGTAATCAATTTCTGACTGTGTTTTTAATTTTAATAGGCTGAGACATTGTTAAAGATTTGGTAAGCTTATGTTAATGGATTTTTATCCATCCTCTAGCAGTAATACATAGTCTTAATACTATTTTTGGGCAATTTGCGTATTAGAGGAGTATTTTTCAAACCTTAGAGGAGATTTTTAAGACTTTTGGAGCGACTTTGCAGGTGTTTATGAAGACTCGCATAATTCAAAGGTGGTAGGCTTGAATCAGTCATGGTGAAGGTGAATTTTTATTGAGATATCAATGTGTAGGAAAGTTATTTATTATTTTTAGGTGTTTGAAGTGCCCTTAATGGAAACGGTCCAATCCTTTGGTGAACCTAGAGATGCAGGCATCAATTGTTGAGCCAAACTCTGTTATCACATTTCATGTTTTGGTAATTGTCATTTGATGCATGATTTTGTTTCAATTTGTTGAATTGATTTTAATTAGTAAATAAACTCACATAAGTAATTTACATTTTGACAATTATAACACAACATTATTAAAAGTGGTTAAATGGTGAATGAAAGTATAAGTCACAGACAATTTCAATCTATTTTCTAAAAATCGTGTTTTCCACTAACTCCTATCATTTTTACAAATTCAGTTGAAATTTTCAAGTATTTAAATAATTAGTAAAAGGAGTTATTAAAATATCCAAATAAACTATTTTCACTTCAATTTAAGTGTAGAGTTTATGGATCACAATTGTACACTAATTCTAAAACTTCTCAAGTAATAATATACATATATAGATTAGGTCAAAAAGTTTAATTTATAAGGGATTGCTTACATAACCCACTAAGAAACATATACTTGTTTTCTAAACTATCTATTGACAAGCTTTGACATTTCCACATATTTACTAAACTTAACCATTAACTCATTTTCTATGACATTTGGGATAAATACTAACATACATAGACTAACAAGAAGTCCACACAAGCACTTGAACTTGGTCTCTATAAAGGTATCAATCTCATATAATGATAAAACATTTATATTCCAATTATGGTTTACAACTAAATGTTATGTTATTTTCTATGTTATAGTTCATTAATTTTATATATTAGTCTTACCATATGGATAACTATCTTAATATTACTCCTTTAAATTTTAAAGCCACCCAAAGCTAGAATAAAATGGGGCTTGAATTTTAAGTTGTTACAGATCCTTTGCTCCTCAACATGATTTAGCTATTTCAATCCAAATCATGGTTATAGGGAAGAGCATTAGATATTTTATTCTATGTCATTTTATATATCCTACACACTCTCATTGGACAAAAATTTGATTGGTGTATATATCTTTCAAATAGAATTAAGCATGCATACCCATAATGTGTTGTCAACTATTATTTCTTTGTCAATGAAAAGTGATATAAACCATGTTGCTTTTAATTTTCCTTTAAAATCCTCATTATAAAGCATTGTGAGACATTTGTCCATTTTCCAAGCACTAATATCTGACCAATGTGATTATGTAATGTTATGATATTCATTGTGCTAAAATAAAATTTTATAATCTAAAAAATTAGAGATTGCTTTCCCTCTTTTTAGAATGTGATATATTATGGATAACTATATATTTTTTCATGTAAATTTGAATGAGAAACTTTTTAAAATTGAGTTTAATTGTTCCTCCTTTCTCAACATGTTGTCATTGATGTTTTTTATGATTTTCATACTCTGCTAAGTAACATTGATGCATACATTTTTTTCACATTTTTCCATCTCACTTTTCTTTTAGCTTGTCCATCTTTGTCTTTTATTGAAACATATAATTTATCTTAATATTTCTCAATTGTGTACAACTTGAGTTGTATTTTTTGGTCCCTTCCAACATTCCAAATTCATATTTTACATTTATATTATGTTGGAGTGTTGATACTATTTTTTGGCTCTATAGGTTCAATGAATAGATATTTTGCTAGCTAGTTGAAATGAAATCACCTTCCAATTGTCCATGTACTTCTCTTCTTTTACACAAATTTTTGAATGTTATTTTCAACTAAATTTTATGTTGGTTGAGAAAAAATCCCATCAATTATTTTGGACTCATTAATAACATCCATGATGTCCTCAACATTCCTTTTCCATGAATTTAGTGAGGGCATTTCATACCTAGGGACATCTTTCATTGGAGGCATATCTTCAAAAGGTTTATCAGTGGGTTTTACATTAAAAATGATATTAGAACTTGTAATTATTTTTAAAACTTAATATAAAATTGAATAAATAAAATAACAGTAAATCATTTAATATTTAGTACTTATGTTTGGCATTTCACACCCAAGTACATAATCTAGTGGAGGCATATCTTTAAATGGATCATTTGTAGGTTTTATGTGTAAAATTTGTAAACCTTGTAAATATTATTGAAACTTAATACAAAAGTACAAATAAGTTAAAATTAAAAAAATCTTTTAAAATTTAATACTTATATTTGTCATTTCATACATAGGTACATCTTCCAGTGGAGGAATGTCTTCATTGACATCCATGATGTTATCCTCTAGTGTTCATTTATTTGAATTTAGTGAGTACATTTCATAACCATGTACATCTTCTAATGGAGGCATATCTTTAAAAGGGTTATCAATGGGTTCTACATGAAAAATGGCAAGACTTTATAATTATTATTGGACCTTAATATAAAATATAAAATAAAGACTACTTGTATACAAAAATGATCACCTACACACACAAATGACCATCTACATATAGAAGAAACTACCTACATATGTAAACTACTAATTGCATATGTAGACAATCATCTGTATACACATCCAGTCATATTCATATGTAGACCACTACCTGCATATGTTGATGGTCATCTATATATGCAATCGATCATTTGTATATGCTGACAACCATCTATATACATAGATGGTTGACTACATGTGTAGGGGTAATTTGCATATTCAGGCGGTCATCTATATATGTAGGCAGTAATCTATATATGTAGATGGTCACCTTTAAATATAGGTGGTCATGTGTGTATAAATCCATGAAATAACCTTAACGTGAAATTGTAAACAAATAAAAATAAATCATTTGATATTGATTACCTATATTTCATGTCTATCTAAAATAATATAATAGGTTAATTTGTTTATTAATTTTCTCACCTTCTTAACTCTCTCTATGTAAGCCATTGAAATAAGCAATACAGACACTTGACAATAAATGTTGATCATTAATAGTAAATGTAGATGTTTGCCAACAAATGTAGAAAATTGATAACAAATACAAATGATTTAATTTTGTTACTTATTTAATATGATATAGGCATAAAAACTCTACCTAAGATGCTAGCGAACAAAAAAAAGGAGTTTAATATAGTACTGATAAATAAGTATATATAGTTGAGAATTTACTTGTATTGAATTTTGAGTTACTAATGAAATACATATGAATAGATTTATTTTTTAAAGTAGGTGAGTTGGCCCTAAAACTTAATTTATATCTAAAAATGTAGGTGATACCCCACTATTCACTAACCCAAAAAAATTGCCAAATGTCGATTTCTAAAACTTGAATATTTGTAAATTAATGAAAAATCACCACTAAAAACACTAGGAATAGGCTCCTCATATTCACAATCAAGAGGTTTATAATCACATCCATAACAATATGAACACGTTTTATAAGTATCAACATATTCATCTAACTTTGCATTTATGTCATTAGTCTTGTCATTAACATAAGTATAAGCAATAATAATTTCTTGTAATTTCATAAGATCATCATATGCAATGCATATACAATGTCCTTAAAACATAAAATAATCTATCTAAATGATGGGAATTCCTAAGGCTTGTTGGAGGAGTAGATATGATATGGGTTCCAAGTATAAACATACCTAAAAAAGAAGGATGATACAATAATCAAAGCAATATTATTTTCAAACACTCATGAAGATATGATTAGGCAACAAATTGAGATCTAAAAAAAATATATATAAATATTTTTTATTATTTTAAAGTAGAAAACTAGGGTTTGGTTAGAATATAGGGGTAGGTTCACCATTTTTTAATGTTGGATTGATTCAATACACAAACACATTAAACAAAAAAAATTTATTGTAATATAACAATATTGAGGATTCAATAACTTTTTAATCGATGAGAATTGGGTATGTTGGTAAAGTGACTTGGTTATTTCAAGCACCACCTAGGTTCATATCTCAGTATGGTATTATAGGTTGTATGTGGTTGATAATTAGTATTATTAGGTCTATTGTGGCTGATTGTTGGTATTCTTGGGTCAGTTTTGGCCTTTGATGGTATTAATGAACTGTTTATGGCCGTATGTTGGTATTCTCAAGCCAGTTGTGATAATTATTTGGATTCAAAGGTCAATTATGGCTATTTTTTCTAAATATGGTACTTGTGATACATGATCACTTAGGGATATGGGCCCCAATTATGTCTAGACTAGTTAGAGCTCTAGTAAAAAAGTGAATACCTATCTAAACAAAGGATTAAATAATATTTGATAAATAATGGGAAATTATTTATTCAAGTATGCCTAATAAAAAAGAAATTATATTATTTTAGGTTTTATTATGTATTACATAGTGATATAGAATCGTATTAGGATAATGATGTAGCCATGTGTTTTATTCAATTAACATTTTGACAAATTTTTCTTCCTAGACACTTATATCACTGAAAACACATATGTCAATGTAGGTATTGAGCCTCTTCATAGATGTTCAACCCAGAATATGCATATAAATGAATCCAAACATTCACCAAAACTACATTATCACTTATATGTGTTTTTTCCTTCAAAATGTGTCAAATTAAGTGTGGAAGCCATGTAATAATTTAAACACTAGTTCTATTATCTTTTTACCTCTTTTAACATATAAAATGTGGTTAGTAATTGAGTTAAGCTAGACCAAAAAACCAAATCATTGATAAGTGTTGTTTACATAGTCAATACTCTTAAGAGGGCCTCTTACTAAAATGAATTTATCCCTCTTAGATTTGTGTTTATAATGGTTATCATGAAACTAGATGCTCTTTCACCTATTCCAGCCCTTAGTAGAAGTAATAATGCAAGTTAAAATCGATGTTGTATAATGTTTCAAACAATTTAGTTATATTAATTTTATATGTAGAGTAATTAAATATATTTTGAATAAAATAAAGTACATACATATACATATATAAAAATATGTATATGTAGTAGATTTTATTTTTATTATTTAGATGAAATATGGAATAATTTATTTATTTATAGAAAAGCATATTATGTGGGTTGGGTATTCGAACTACTAAATAGCAAGTACAAAAATAATTATTACACACATTCATTATCATGATGTTGAATTAGTTATCCCATTTTTATGGAATATTTATATACGACTAGATACTAATAAATTGGCACACCCTCCTAAACATCAAGATTAATATCAAAGAGTTATTACAGGTTAATGTAAATTTAAATACTATACAATGAATATTAGGATGATCCCTAATATAGTTTACCATTTTCCATAGTGGATACAAGTAGTGATATTGGCTCCTACTATACATTAGACTCAAACAAATATTGCACATTCTTGAGTTTCATACTCCAAAAACTATTCAATGAGTAGTGATCACGATGACTATGCTACAACACCTAATGCCTTTTCATATTTAGATTCTTCTGTGCATAGTAATTTAATCCCATGAAAATTCATCTTCATCATGATTTATCCAAGCGTACACTATGGCACTCCCATTGATGGGATCATGGGATATTTTACTAAAAAATTCACTACATACACACACACACACACACACACACACACACACACACACACACACACACACACACACACACACACACACACACACACACACATACATATGTGTGTGTATGCATACACATACATATATATACATACATATGTATGTATGTATACATACATATTTGATTTATTTTTCAAAATTTGAAATATATATATATATATATATATATATATATATATATATATATATATATATATATATATATGTATGTATGTATGTATGTATGTATGTATGTATGTATGTATGTATGTATGTAAAATAATATGTTATCGACCAAATATTTGATAAATAACATATGATAAGAAAATAAACTAGCATCTAATTTCATGCTCAATCATGAATTTTTATTTTTTAAGAATAATTTGGATGTTTTCATATTTTTGAAATATTAGATTTGTTTTTTTTTTTTTTTTTTTTGATATAAATATATATAAAACAAATCGAATATTTCAAAAATATAAAAACATGAAAATTATTCTTAAAAAATAAAAATTCATAATTGAGCATGACATTAAGTTATTTTCTTTTCATATGTTATTTATCAAATATTTGGTTGATAACATATTATTTTATATATACACATACATTTAATGAAGTATATGAGTGTGATGTAAGACATACATTTAGATTCTTAGATGTTGGATTGTATTATACCCAGTGTCCATACCTATGTTGGGGAAATAAATATACAAGTGAAATTATAACATGTTATATCTATCTTTGATTTCAAATGAAATATTGAGATACATATCTTACAAATGAGATTCAAATGACTCATATTTTACAAATATGTGTTAATTTTTTATAATATTACATTCATAAATTTGAATGGAATAAATTAATTTTTAATTGTTTTATGCTCCTTCAATGTTGTTTACTATCTTACATAATAGGCTATACATTTATTGATTATTATGTGTATTCTTGGCCTTTGTGTGTGAAACAATTTATTCAACATATCTATGATTTTGATTGGTATGTGCAAAATTTGAACATGTCTATTGATTTTGATCTTTGGTCATACCTTTTCTGTGACATTTCAACATGTCTATTATTTGTGACATTTTTGAAGTCCTTTTTATACAACCCTTGGACTTGTTTGTTGTGACATATTCATGCAAACCTTAGCCACATTATGTCAAATTATATGCTATTATATGACATTGTGTTAACTATGTGTTGTGATTTTTGTACTTTCCAAGCTTCATTAGTGGTGCCATCATAGATATCATGCACTTTTACTATGTAGTATAGTTTAGAGATGGTTACTTTACTACACACTTCATTACCAAATGTATCTATAAATGATAGTTGTATAACTTGAACTATATCTTTTACATACATGCTTAAAATGACAATTATATTACTATGATTGCATACTCTCCACATGTTCACATAATGATATATAACTACAAATTTATTATATTATACATCTAAATCTTATTTTTAAATGAGTGACTTAGAGGCTACATCCCTCATCTCAAAATTAAGGAATCATAGTGGGATTTTTCTAGAGATCCAAACCTCTATGAACATAGAGAATTAGATTTGGGAAAAAGTACAAGTTTTAAAAAAAATAGAGTATAGGTTTTCAAAGATTCAAAATGATGCAAAATCAGATTTTATAAAAAAAATATGCATTTTCAAGGATTCAAAATAATTCAAAAATGAAACATATGACACATATGAGCACTTTGTTAAAAAAATTTGGGCATATGACATGTATATGCATTTAATTTTCATAGACTAAACTCACTTGACTAAAGTTACATGTTTCAAATACAATTACAGTTGAGACATGTAGTCATCATGTGGGCATGAATACTCTTCATTCTCTTTCAATTATGAAATTAAAATATACATCCATCTATAGTGGTGTGATTAGAATATATTTTAGGCAATGTACCTTCAATTCCAATCACACTTTGAATCACTTCTAAGAAACCCATTATGTGGTGTCATATTTTTTACATGTGATGTATGTTTGGGTTTACTGACACTCAATGGACTTGGCATAGGTTATATAAAACCCATCATGGTTACACATTTTTGGATTAGTACATTGGGTATTGATTCCCTTTTATGAGAGTTAGAATGATTCATCTTTCCAACTCAAGAGATTGATTACTCATTCAAAATTAGAACTTGATCACTCTCAATTAGACATCGGTTCTAATTATCTAAGTGCCTCAACATGATTGCACAATTATTCATAATAGGCTATAGTTTATAGATCAATTTCCATAACCTCCTGAGAGTGCACTATCAAAATTTCCACGAACAAGGTTTTTGCAGAGCATTATAGTAAAAGGACAAAAAAACAAATGCCAATAATTTTTTAATCCTTCCATTAACATCCCAAGAATTAAATTCATTTACGAGTCCATAAAAGATATGGCAAGTCTTAACAAAAAAGCTTTTGAAACATTCAATCATAATGTATTGAGAGTTTTAAGAATCACAAATTACTTAAGTAAAATTCTTCTAGATTCAATTGCATAAGATTGATTTTGTCTAACATTTTGGATCCCACTACTAGATCCATCTTCAAGAGAATAAGAAACAAAGCCAATGCTTGGGAAAGAAGAAATAAAACTTAGATCCTTACATAGTGTTGAGATATACGAAGGGGGTTTTGTAAAGGCTATGGTAGGCCCAAAAAAGAATAAAATGATGATTAAAGGATATTCGAAATAGATAGAAAAGATTAAAAACTTGAAATTTTAATAAATATTTAGCAATGAGATGATAACATACAATAATTTCCAAACAAGGAGACAAAAAATCTTTAAGGTTTGCTTTTACGCAGTCATTTGTTTCTAAAGAAAGCAAGTCATGAAAAATGGATCAAAAAATCTTATGTCATCATGCGAAGGGTAGCAAAGATAAGGCGATGCAGAGAACCCATGCAATTCATAAAGCAAACAATAAATAAAAGAGAAATGAATTATTTCATCCACTTCATACACTAGTCAAATGAAAGGAACGAAAAAAAAACAGATATAGGAACCATTCTAATCTAATAAAATTAGATGATCGGTCAAACATATAACCATTAGTGTAAGTTAAGCTATAGTGCTATTACTTTGAGTAAATGATACTGCACGCCTACAATCTTATAATCTGGTTCCTAATCATACAAGCATAAGATTGTCAAGCAAATTTAGTGGAAATGCTATATTTCGGTAAATACTGCATGCCAGCTGGAAACAAATCAAGATATTCTGAAGTCCGCAGGAATCCTTAAAATAGCTCAATACTAAAGAATAAGGTTGCAATGTCAAAAATAAATAATGCTAAGAATGTTAACTTTCCTACATCTCAAATAGCATGGGCATAATTTTAATAATATTGCTCAAAAGTTCTAAAACTCAAAACCGTTAAGTTCCAAAGTTTCTCAATTGTAGAAAGGAATTTTAGCCAGCTTGATAACGTTCACTGCATAAACATTATCACATCATGTCAATGATTTCAGGTAGGCGAAGAATTTAACACTATTCCTAAACTTGTATGGACCATGGTTGAAGTACATGCCATTATAGAAGACCAAGTTCAAGCAGATCTTCCACATTTCGTAATAGGCATAACAACATCTTCTGAATCACACACATCAGTAAAGCAAGCAAGAATTGACCAAGCTACGGAGTTGAAAGAAAAAAAACACACATTGTCCCGTTTCCTATGATAGACTTGAGCTAAAAATATCAAAACAGCCATGATAGCAGCCTTATTGACTAAGATTCTAACACACAAAATTATTAGTAGTAAATTTTAAGCAAAGAACTACAGAAATGACTAAGTTAAATTGTTACACACACGTTGCAGGTCCTCCACTTTTCCTATGATATTCGAGCTCAACTTTCCTAGTAGGTGCGATAGCAGCCTTTTTAATTTAGATACTTTTCCAGTAAAGAAGACAAGGACAGGTTTATTAGGTCAAGAGGGAAAAATAAACAAGCATGGGCATTGTATTTTTCTGCAATCAATTGTGTAAAATATTTTATGCCTTAATTTTCAGATCCACCTATTGGATCCATCATAACGGGATCTGAAATGTCTGTCATAAACTCTTTTATATAGTAGAATCCAAAAAAATCTAATACTTCTATACACTGCAAAAAAACTAACTTGAAAAAAAAAAAAAAAAACGGGCGCATAATATAAACCTTTCAATTTTCTAGTGGGAAAAAAGTTCGATACAATAAAGCTCAGCTTGTCCACTTCAATCTCTAAGCTTTCGACAGTCAATTTTCTGGCTATATGAGTATAATTTCATACACATCTAGATAAACCAGAAAGCTAAGCATTTAAGATTTACCATCAGCTTCCCTATGGGTCAGTTCCCTTTTTTGATAAATGATGCAGGTTATTTCAGAAAACCTAATCATATAAGCTTTTCGCCATCTAGGTTCTGCCTCAACCACTCGATGGCATAGTAGTGTGTCACTACCATCGATTATTCAGCCCCTGGCGACGATGCTGAGGCACTGGTTTAACATGAAATGGCCGTAAATGATCATGGCCCTGTTTGGGTATGTCTTATAATTTAATTACTTCAACTGCACGTTGCTTCTTGGCTGTACAAAGCATTATAAGTTCATTAGATCACTATAGGTTCGTGGGTTGCCATCCATTTCATAATTTAAAAGTTTTTCATAAAAGAATGCGTTCAACAATCACAATACAAACCCTTTTCTGCTTGTTGGTACCCTTCTTGAAGCCTTCTCTTTGATGCTTCAATCTTCACTCTCATAGATGTATCTCCTGGAGAGCTTAGTTTCTGCCGACAAGATATCAGAAGAACAACTTCAGAAATAAATTGATTATTTAACCTTGGTCCCAATAACCACACTTTGTAAGAGCATGTTTCATGATACAAAAATACACCTAATACAGGATATCCACAACTTATCCAAATGATAAATAAATATCTTGGCACCCTATATTATTTGAATCAAGTCCCGGGTACATTGTTTGTGTTGTTTAAAACATACAAGGAAAATGCAATCAACATTTACGTTAAAAGTCAAATTTAAAGCCACGCGGTGGTCTATCAACAGCACCATTCAACATGGTGTTCATCTTCAATTTCATTTTGATGTAAACGTTTTAACTTACATGTTGGAAAGGGAGGGAGCTAAGCTTGCTCTGCTGCTTGTTGAAATCTGACTTTTGATGAACATTGTCTGTGCAGCAGTTACGTTCCTGGCTTGCAACTGGCGGTCTCCCAGGATCAGAACTGGTAATCATGCGATTTGCACTTCTCATCAGATTTCCATGACGATCTGCATCGGACTGGATTTGTGCATTCCCTTTTAACTCTCCACTTTTTGTTTTTTCTGTGGCAGTTTTGTGCTTGCTAGTTTGAGTGACATCCCTTTTCAAATTACATTGATAATCTGGCTGCTTTCTTTTAGGGACTTCTTGCATTGTATGTTGATTTTTGCCGTCTTCACAGTCATCATTCTCAGTTGTTTCAGCAATACGAGGGTCTACATTGATTTGAGAAACACCAATAGATTTTAAAAAAATTAACATAACAGATCCAAGGAAACAAACTGAAGTATTCAGGAAAGGTGACATTGCATCAGCTAAGACCAATATTACATAACCCTACTTTTTGTGTAGTGAACTTTGTGATGCAACAAAAACAAAGAAACTCTAGAAATGGGAAAATAGCTTACTTCCATCCTCATCCATACCATCAAAAAGCTTTAATTCCAGTCACATGCAACAAACATCATGTATATCAGCACAAATATTGGCAAAGCTCAGATAATAAAAAGACGGTTACCTATTAGAATCAAGAGAGCATACAAAAAACAAGGACTCATACAAATAAATAAGAACTGAACACAATTGCTACTGCAAATCTTGAAGAATAAGAATTTTATTGATCTTCAATTTTCCTTGCTTACAATGATGCACCCAAGTGTCTTTAAATAGATTTGAATACAAATAATAATTAGAAAAACAAACTCAAGACTAATTTTAGTCTTTCCATGCAAACTAACTGTCTAACAAATTCTCTAACAGTTTAACTAACTATTTATTAACTAACTAAATGTAAACTAACTGATTGCTTGCTAATTGATATCTAACTGTCAGTTAACTAACTGATTGCTCAACTGTAGCTAACTGCTTGCATGCATGAGGAGTGGAGAAATTAACTCCAATTCAACTTGAGTCTCTAACACTCCCCCTTAATTTCTACCACTTACAATTTTAGCATTTACAATGCCTAAATTTTGTCTCAAATAATCAAAGGACTCTTTTGCTAATGCCTTTGTAAATATATTTGCTAATTGATCTTCAGATCTACAAAAGTCTTGATGGATTTCTCCATTGTTCACTAATTCTCTAATAAAGTGAAATCTTGTATCAATGTGCTTGCTCCTCTTGTGAAACACATGATTTTTTGATAAAGCGATCATTGATTTGTTATCATAGAAGATTGGTGTTGACTCCTTCTGTGCTTGTAATAAACCTTTCAATATTCTTCTCGTCCAAGTTTCTTGACATGTTGTTGATGTGGCTGCAACATACTCTGCTTCAGCTGATGAAAGTGTCACTATAGGTTGCTTTTTGGATGCCCATGTGACCACACCTGTGCCTAAAAGAAAGGCATGTCCAGAAGTACTCTTCCTGTCATCAACGCTGCCTGCAAAATCACTATCTATAAAACCAATCAAACTAAAATTGTTAGTTGTGGAATATAAAATTCCATATTTTGTAGTTCCTGCCACATATCTTAATATCCTTTTTCCAACTTGGCAATGTGAGTATTTCGGTGACTCCATGAATCATGAGATTAAACTAACCCCATAACTAATATCTGGTCTAGTAGCTATAAGATACATCAAACTACAAACTAGTCTTCTGAATATTGTAGAATCAACATTACATCCTTGATCTTCTTTGCTAAGTTTAGTCCCTGTAGCAACTGGTGTAGGTGCTAGTTTACAATTCAGCATCTTAAATCTCCTTAACACATCCTTTGCATATTTAGTTTGACAGATAAAAATTCTTTTCTCTGATTGTACAACTTCTATTCCCAAAAAATACTTCATTAATCCCAAAACTGTCATTTCAAATTCTTTCTTCAATGCTAATTTAAAAGTGTCTACAGACAAATTTTCAGTAAAAATCAAATCATCAACATACAAACACACAATCAAAATCTGACCTTCTTAATTAATTTTTGTATACAAAGTAGGCTCACTATCGCTTCTGCTAAATCCATTGTTTATCATATAAGAATCAATCCTATTATACCATGCTCTTGGTGCTTGCTTGAGACCATAAAGGGCCTTCTTCAATCTGTAAACTTTTTCTTCATGTCCTTGTACTTCATAACCTATGGGCTATTTCACATATACTTATTCATCTAGAAAACTATTCAAGAAAGCTGATTTTACATCCATTTGATATACATACCAATTATTTTGAGCAGCTATAGATAATACCATTATAACAGTATCCAATCTAGCAACTAGTAAAAATGTTTCATTATAGTCAATTCAATGTTCTTGTACAAAACCTTTTGCTACTAACCTTGCCTTGTGCTTTTCAACATTTCCATCTGCATCAAATTTAGTCTTATAAACCTATTTGACTCCAATACAATCCTTACTTTCAAGTAGAATAGTTAGATCCCATGTTTGATTCCTTTCTATAGCATTCATCTCTTCATCCATTGCTTTTAGCCAATGTTCCTCATTAACTGCTTCTTCATAATACATAGGGTCATGAGTGAAAAGAGCAAAATTTGAAACCAAATCTAACTTCTCTTCTTCTTGATTATAAATCTCATTCAAACTTCTCATTTTCTTACCTTTAATTCTTCATCTTAAAGAAGCAAGAGTTAGATCTAATTCATCACTTACTTGTGAATTTAGAGTAGGGTGACATGCATGACTAGATGATTCACCTTGTTCAAACCTTCTAGGTGTTCTTATTGGAGTGCTTGTGCCAACTTGTGGAGAAGATTGTCCACCTTGCAAATTTTGTTCTTCAGAAACTTCTTCATCTTGTGGAATTGGTGCTCCAACTATCATGGTGCTACCATCCCATGCTTCTACTTTCTTAAATTGAACATCTCTGCTAATAATCACTTGCTTTGAAATTGGGTTATACAACTTATAAGCTTTTGATTCTTCACTATAGCCAATAAAAATTCATTTCTCACCTCTATCATCAAGCTTTCTTCACAATTTAGATGGTATAATAGAATATGCAACACAACCAAAAATTATGAAATGATATACACTATATTTCATACCACTCCACGCTTCTTATGGAATTTGATCTCTGACACTCTTTGTTGGGCTTTTGTTCAGAATATACACTGCACATGCTACTGCTTCTGCCCAATATTCATTTGACAAGTGTTTAGCTTTCAACATGCTTCTTGTCATTTCCATGATTGTTTCATTCTTTTTTTCTGCTACACCATTCTGGTGTGGTGTGTACCTTGTAGTCAATTGCCTTTTGATTCCATGATATCTACAAAAATCTTGAAATTGATTAGACATATATTCACCTCCTCTATCTGATGTAAATACCTTGATATAATGGCCACTCTGCTTTTCAACCATTGCCTTGAATTCTTTAAACTTTCCAAAGGCTTCAGACTTATTCATGAGAAAGTATATCCATGTCTTTCTGCTAAAGTTATCAATGAAGGTTAGAAAATAAGTACTACCTCCAAGTGATGTAGTTTGCATTGGTCCACATAAATCACTATGGACTAAATCCAATAATACCTTTGCTCTATATGACCCTCCTACTAGAAAGATCTCTCTATGTTGTTTTGCCAGAATACAACTGTCACATGAACTTCCTGGTTGTTCTATTGGTGGTAAACCTTTCACCATATTTTTCTTTTGTAACAAATTTAAACCTCCAAAATGCAAATGTCCATACCTTAAGTGCCATAGCCATGATTGGTCTAGCTGCATGGTTTTGAAGTGGACTTCATCTTCTCCTTGGATGCACTAAATATGAAGAGGGAACATTCGATTCTTGGTCATCTCCACTTTACCTATCAACTTGTCACTTCGAAACTTGTCCAATATTGTGCAAACAATATCTATAAATGATACTCTATAACCTTTCTGTACTAACTGACCGACACTCAAAAGATTATGTTTTAGTCTAGGTACAAAATAAACATCAAGTATAAACCTTCTTTCACCATTCTTTGCCAAAACATTTATGACACCTTTATGCATGACATCTATTGTGATATCATTTCCTAATTTCACTTCTGATTTTACAAAATCATCAAGACTAGCAAAAAATTCTTTATTCCCTATCATATGATTATCGCATCCATTGTCTAAAAACCAAATATCTCTAGCTTTTTCTTGAGTAATATTACAAGTAAGAAATAAGCTTCCAGGATTAGAACTAGATTCACCTAGATTAGAACTAGATTCACCTGTGTAATTAACACTCTGCTTGTACAGATATCCTTATTTACTTCTGTAGTCATTTGCATAATGACCATATTTTTTGTAATAATAACATTGAACATTAGATTTATCAAACCTCTGCGAACCTTGTTGGAAGTGATTGTTGCCACATCCTTTACTATTGTAGTTTTGATAACTATTTTCTCCTTCATCTGAATTGTTCCTTCCATACATACCTCTACCTCTTCCTCTAAAGTTTGACTTGGCTCTTCCTCTTCCTCTGCCAACTGATACATGTGACTTGAAGGTATTCTTAAGAGAAGTGTTATTCTTATTCATTCTGGATTCATGTATTAACAAAGAACCCATTAATTCATCTACAGATAATTGTTCCAAATCCTCATTTTTCTCAATAGCTACAACAATTGCATCAAATTTACTAGGTAAACACCTGAGTATTTTCTCTATGATCTTCTAATCTGTCATAGTTTCTCCATTAGATCTAATTTGATTCACTATATTCAAAACTTGACCCATAAACTGGTCTATTGAATCTGAATCACTCATTTGCAAATTTTCAAAAGTTCTCCTAAGAGATTGCAATTTAGCAATTTTTACCTTTGTATTACCTTTATAGGTATTCTCCAAGATTTTCCATGCCTCTCTAGATCTTGTTGCTACTGCAACTCTAGAAAATATAGATTCATCCAATACCTGTTGGATGAGAAATAAAACTTTTGCATCTTTTTTTCCATTCTCTTTAAGCTGGTCCTTTTGTGCTTGAGTTAATGCCAGATGGGTTGCCTCATCCTGCTGTTAATGCTTGATTTTTATAGTAGTTTATATGGAATTAGTTCTGCTTGCTTCAGAATATTTAGTGCGCACTTCTTGCTTTTCTTTCAGTCATAGCCAGTTCTCCAACTCGCTATGGTCACAGGGACAAACGAAGGATGCCTGATATTCATGGTGGATAATACGGGCATTTATCTAATTATTTTAGGATGTTGAACATGCACTTATTGCTTCTTGTATGGTGCACCGCAGTAGCTGGAAAGAACTTGCAGATGAATGGATGAAAACTACTGGAAATGTTGTTGTAGCTGTAGTAGCAGGTATGCTGTCATGCCGGATCAGATTATTTAATTTTCCCTATGCTATTTCTTCCATTATTTTGGTAGGATTTTGTGGAAGCGCATCTTTTATAACACTGGCAAATTTTTGTTTTTGAAGGAACTTCTTCATAGTCTGTTTTAACTGTAACTGTTGATGATGAAAATGGACTCCCTTCCCCTCCACTCGAGGATGTTTCGTTTCTGGCAATACACACCACTACAATAGATATTTCTAAGGTAGTGCAATCAAGAATGTCAAATGGATCTTTGTACCTTGTTATCTTAACGCATGTTACATTCCCAATCACACCCATTAAGCCATGCAAAAATCTTCTCTTCATTTATGAGAAATTCTGCACCCTACAATTTTTTATTTGGTAACCGTCTTTTTATTATTTGAGCTTTGCCAATATTGGTGTTGATATACATGATGTTTGTTGCATGTGACTGGAATTAAAGCTTTTTGATGGTATGGATGAGGATTGTTAGAGACTCAAGTTGAATTGGAGTTAATTTCTCCACTCCTCATGCATGCAAGCAGTTAGCTACAGTTGAGCAATCAGTTAGTTAACCGACAGTTAGATATCAGTTAGTAAGCAATTAGTTAGTTTACATTCAGTTAGTTAACAAACAGTTAGTTAAACTGTTAGAGAATTTGTTAGAGAGTTAGTTTGCATGGAAAGACTAAAATTAGTCTTGAGTTTGTTTTCCTAATTATTGCTTGTATTCATATCTATTTAAAGATGCTTGGGCGCATCATTGTAAGCAAAGAAAATTGAAGATCAATAAAATTCTTATTCTTCAAGATTTGCAGTAGCAATTGTGTTCAGTTCTTATTTATTTGTATGAGTCCTTATTTTTTGTATGCTCTCTTGATTTTAACAAATTGGTATCAGATCCTGGTTAGGAAAGCAGCTAGCAAGGAGGCACCAAGAAGAAAGGAGAGCGAAGTAGTCAGGCACAAGATTTGCCAGCAGGCAGTGCAGAGACCAACGTCTGCAGTGTAGAGACTGACATCGGCCGACTCCCAGACCGACATCGGTAGAGTAAACTGACATCGACAGTATTATCGACCAACCATAGCAGTGTAACCGACGTCGGTGACTGTGTGTTCAAAAACAACAACTAGAAACCCATCTCAGCATGAAAAATGGTAGCGAACAACAATATTTCACAGCCTCAAATCCCTATTTTCAATGGTAAGAATTATGATTTCTGGGCAATTCTCTAACAATTTAACTAACTGTTTGTTAACTAATTGAATGTAAACTAACTGATTGCTTACTAACTGATATCTAACTGTCGGTTAACTAACTGATTGTTCAACTGTAGCTAACTGCTTGCATGCATGAGGAGCGGAGAAATTAACTCCAATTCAACTTGAGTCTCTAACAATCCTCATCCATACCATCAAAAAGCTTTAATTCCAGTCACATGCAACAAACATCATGTATATCAGCACCAATATTGGCAAAGCTCAGATAATAAAAAGACGGTTGCCAAATAAAAAATTGTAGGGTGCAGAATTTCTCATAAATGAAGAGAATATTTTTTCATGGCTTAATGGGTGTGATTGGGAATGTAACATGCGTTAGGATAACACGGTACAAAGATCCATTTGACATTCTTGATTGCACTACCTTAGAAATATCTATTGTAGTGGTGTGTATTGCCAGAAACGAAACATCCTCGAGTGGAGGGGAAGGGAGTCCATTTTCATCATCAACAGTTACAGTTAAAACAGACTCTGAAGAAGTTCCTGCAAAAACAAAAATTTGCCAGTGTTATAAAAGATGCGCTTCCAATACCAAAAGAATGGAAGAAATAGCATAGGGAAAATTAAATAATCTGATCCGGCATGACAGCATACCTGCTACTGCAGCTACAGCAACATTTCCAGCAGTTTTCATCCATTCATCTGCAAGTTCTTTCCAGCTACTGCGGTGCACCATACAAGAAGCAATAAGTGCATGTTCAACATCCTAAAACAATTAGATAAATGCCCGTATTATCCACCATGAATATCAGGCATCCTTCGTTTGTTCCTGTGACCATAGCGAGTTGGAGAACTGGCTATGACTGAAAGAAAAGCCAGAAGTGCGCACTAAATATTCTGAAGCAAGCAGAACTAATTCCATATAAACTGCTATAAAAATCAAGCATACTCCTATGTATTTTAGGTTCGGCTCATACAGTTATGTTGAATAAAAGAACTTGGATGACTCGAATTGATTTGGAAATAAGCAACAGTTGGAATCCAACATCTAACTAGAAAGACTAGTCAGCTCTTTCATGAATCAGAAAGGTGACAAACATTTCGCTAGGCAAGTCTTGATTTACCTGACAAGCATCTTTGCCATGGAGCCAATTGTTTTTGAATTGTGCTTCCGCAACCGACGGACTTTCCTTCCAATGTCAGTTGCCTGTAAATTCTTTAATAATCAGACAAGATCATAAAATGTTTGACATCAAATCCTGTTCTGCTTCAAACTAGTCTTAATTACAGAAAAGGTAAGCTTAACCTAGATATTAATGTCCAAGTGTGGCTAATAATGGTCAAATTAAAATACATATTAGGAGCCTAGTACATCAAACACTACCGTGTAAAAGCACAAAGCACGGAAAATTTCTAAATAAACAAGAACACCGAGCAACAAGTGCAATAACATCATGTTCTCTTTCACGATGACAAACATTCAACAGATCGGTTTGTGGATGCGTAGTGTACAAAGCCTAAAAGCCCAAAGCTTTGCAGCCAAAAATAGGATCATATTTCCATTAAATGAATATCTAAATGTATTCAAAATCATACCTTGAGAATTTCAACAGACAATTGCATCAACTCCAGTCCTCTCAATGATTCGTGCAGCTGACCATCCGACTGCAAGACAAAAGGTGGTTTACAGAATCATGAGCGAACCCAAACTTTAATACCAGATTCAAAATCAGCAGAAAAAATGAAAAAGGTGAATCCGAAACATGAACATATCGTAATTAGAAATTTAAAACGAACAAAAAGAATGAGAAAACATGAGAAAACCCTAACTCAAAACCAGAAATTCAAAATTAGCTCTTAAAAAAAGAAAACGTTACCTCTTCCGGATTTGAAAGAACGTCTTTGATCCTAAACACCTCTCTGAGAACTTGGGATTCTTCCTCAATATCTTCTATCAGAGCTTCAGCCTCATCATATCTGTAATGCCTGACCCTATTCCTGTCTGCATCATCAGGACTGCTGGTGACCTTATTATTGGAGCCCTTATTAATATCATTGTCGTCTTCGTTTTGGCCGTTATGAATATGATCATCAGGCTGAGTAAAAGTGGCATCACTTTCGCAGCACCAGAGAGACCAAGATGTGTAAAGCCTCTCGGCGATCTTATCGCTTCTTCGTCTAAATTCATTGGGGCAATCAGAAGCTGCAACAAGAATTGCGTAGTCAATCACACTGCATATGTCAGCTTCTGCACCGTCAAAAAACTTGCGCCATTTTTCCACAGATCCCATTTTCTCAACTTTTATTCAACCGTGAGAGCTGCCCACAACAAAAGAAGACCGCATTTGTGTTCCACATAAAAAAAATGGAGACGCCAATAAGTAAATTCAATAGAAACTCGTCGAATTCAAAAAACTTCAGTTCAATCAAACCTGCGCTGACCAAGAACTACCAGCACTTGAATGTTCAACGACGTTGTGTAAATCTTGCCTGACAAAACTCCAAAGATCAGCTATTGGGTGTGGGCTAATTTGCTTTAAACATTACAAAATCATTCACAATGTTTAAAAGAAATCAAAATCAGGTTTGGGTGTGGCCTAGTATGTGTAAAACCTCACAAGAACCGTCTTTGCGTCAAAAAGAACTCAAAATCAGATCTTGGGTGAGGCCTAACTTGTTTAAAACCTAAGAAAATTAGTTCAGGATGTGGGTGTGGTCTAATTTTGTTTAAAACTTCAAAAATTAATTCAATCCTTGCAGCACAGGAACTCGGATTTTGTTTTCCGTAAAAAAATTAAAAAAAAGGATACCGCAAAAAATCAGGAAATGGAGAAAGCGAAAGCAAATGGACAAATGATACGAAAGAATTGGATGGGAAGGGGTAAAATTTTATTTTGTACTAATTTGTGTTAATTCTGGCAATTGATGATACGGAAGCTCAGAAAAAGCTAAAAAAAATTGTAGCAGAAATGAAAATTTCAAAGCCAACAAAATGGTGGATTGGATGAATTTTCACAACACTGTGAGCGAATAAATCGCTGAATTTTAGTACACCCAGATGATCAAAACGCACGGCATGTGAAATGACAACCATTAAATCTACACCGCTTATCGTATTGGCAGGTAACGGTGAAAATTGGCACAGAAACGTGCCCTTTATTAAGAAACGTGCTGGTTATTTTTGTTTTTAGCGCAGCTCCGAAATTAATTTAAATATATTCGCATCACGCTATCGAATTTTAAATTAATATTAATTATTTTTCGGTTTTAATTGCGCCAAAATATTTAACACAGTCTTTACTTAGATTCTATTATTCTAATGACACGACTAAAGGTAGTTTATTGTGATGAATTTATTGGGTCTCATAAGTATATTCTAATATTCTAAATTAATTTAAATATAATATTAATTTGCATCAAACATGTAAAGATGTGTTTACCTATTTGGTTGGGCTGTATAAATTTTCTTGCAAATAGTAAGTTCAGTATTTGCTTTGGTTTTAGTTTGATGTGATGTAAAATAGGGTGGCCATTTGTATGTTCAGTAAAGCACATTCTTTTAGTTTGAGTATGTTTTGTGTTAATATTAATGAAGTATAATTTTATATATAAGATTTTAATTAAATTTTAATGAACTTTATTTTTTGAAGTTGGATATTCTGAACATATTTTAACGGTGTGTGTGTGTGTGTGTGATTTTATATATTTTAAATATAATATGAGCTGGATATAAGTCTTTTGCCATTATTGTAAGTGATTTCTCTTCCTCCTCTGGGTAAAATTTAGTTAAACATTACAATTTAACATGGTTCACTAAGTATTTGCATAAATGAAATCTTAATAGAAATGCTTATTTATATTCCTACTCATTTAGACGGTGGAGTTTCCATTGTGGTCATTAATTGAACAAATAAAATATGATATTATTTGAGCATGAATTAATAAGTATGTTATTATGAACTATAATATTAATAAAATTTTATCTTCATTTATGCATACATTGGATGACTAATAGTAACATATGAAGTAGTGAATAATCCATAATTTGGTTGTGAAAGTGACTAGACTCTCTACTCCTGCAACATAAAAAATTACATATATATTATTAAATATCCTTTATAATATAACTGTTATCATTTAAATATAAAATATATAAAATTTAATATGTCAAATATATAACATACCTTGACAGGGATGTAAAGGTCTCCACACCAAATGTATCTGTGAAAAAATGATCAATCATAACCATAGCAGCGAGCTCCTTGAAAGCTCCACCATCCTCATTTGAAGGTCCAGTGCATATAAAACAACATGATATGTAATAGTTTGGTTGATTAATAATGATAGATAGATCATTACCATGCCCACTCTCTCTAACATCAGTGTTTAACATCATACACATATGCAGAACGAGGGTGTTAGTAAGTACATTAAGTGCATGAAAAGTGTCAATGTCAACAACCTACTTCACTGGAGATATGATTTTTATTGGATGGCATGTGTTTTGGATAGGTACATTTATGAGATGATTAACATCATGACATGCACCTAGTATATCATGCATGGATCCTTTTCTTCATCCTTGAAACTCTGAGTTGTCAAATTATTTATGTATTTCATTCAAGATAAACTTGCAATATATTCTATAGAAGAATAAAAAGGAACATCACAATTACTACAAGGTAGGTAATCAAATACCATCCATAATTGGTCCCAACATTTGTCCCTTATTAATGTATGCTAGCACCAATGTATTTAGAACCATTTTCATGATGCTAGAGGTGGTGCATTGGTTGATGGATCAATGAAGAATATATTAAAATGTATTTTTATATATTCTAATCCCTCACACCATACACTAATAATTTGTTAATAAAGTAATATCTACATCTCTCTATAAGATGTCCATTTGTCATTTTTTTCCATCATGGAGTCAACTTGGAATAGTAATGAATCTAATATATTTACCAAAGAATTATGATGAGTTTTTTTCAAATGCAGGTTATTCATTCTCTCAGTTATCTATTCAATATGTATTTTATTTTATTCTATATGTACGGTTGAATCCTCCTAACTACCTCAGGGATAATATGGACTTGTACGAGTGCTATAAGGGTAATGAACCCAAAAACTAACAAGAATAAGAAAATTATCAATAGGCAAAGATCTTGAAATAATACTCAGAATTGATTCATATTGATTGCTTGAAATAATTACAAACCCACACCATACTTAAATAAGTCTCAAATCAAAATTAGAGATAACATGCAAACATTTTAAATAAACTAACATCTAAAATAAAACTTTTATTTTTAGTAGCTACTATCTTTAGTAAGTCATGCATGCAAGGATGTGTAGCTCTAAAAATATCATGAAATATTATCATCACTGAAATTAGCCTATTGGATGAAATTCAACTGAAATTGAATTTTTATTCTAAAAATATCAATTTTTAAAAATAGAAATTTCAAAAAAAAATTATTAAATTGAATTTTTGAACCCTATTTTTTTTTACAGCATTCTCCTCTAGTTGAAAACAACTCAGTTCTTGTGAGTTATCCTAATTGTACTATTGCTATTTGTCTTTGTCAATATTCTTCATTTCCCATTTTATAATCCAAGTGTTGTCTTCTTGTTTCAATCCTTCCCACTAGACCAAATACCTATATAATTCCCTTGCATTATGTTCATTGCCTTCATATCTAAAACATGAACTATTTGGTCCTTCTTTTTCTTTAAAAATTACTACTATGAATTTACCTCTTCATCTTCATCACCATCACCATCTCCTTCATGGAATTCATATAGATTTGAAACATTAAATACTAAATAAATATCAAAATTCTGTGGTAAACTCATCTCATAAGCATTGTCATTGATTTTTTTCACAATTTTACATGGTCCAATTTTTTTATACATCAAATTATTGTATGTGCCTTTTAAAAATCTCTCTTTCCTCAAGTAAAACATTACCAACTATCCTTATTAAAATACCTTAGATCTTCTTTTGACATCCGTTTTTGCTTTATATTTCTCACTACTTTCTTGCAACTTTCTTCCTACTCCTTGTAACTGTTGTATGCTCTACAAACATTTATACATCATCACTAATTCCATCTGCAATTGGAAATTGTACCAAATATAAAATACCCATATAATTTAACTTATAAACAATTTGAAAAAGTGAATTTTCTATTGATCTATTCATTGAACTATTATATGTAAACTCAGCTTGTGGTAAAGCCAAGTCCCATTGCTTTGGCTTCTCTCCCACTATATATCTCAATAAATTTTCCAAGCTCCTATTCAAAACTTCTATTTATCCATATGTTTGTGGGTGATATGCACTACTAAATTGTAGCTTAGTACCTATATTCTTCCATAAAGTCTTTCAAAAATGACATAGAAATTTTGTGTCCCTATCTGAAGTAATAAGTTTTAGAACACCATGCAATCTCATAGTATCCACAAAAAATAATTTGGAAACCCTAGTGGCATCATTTGTTTTCTTAGATGTAATGAAATTAAGCATTTTAGAAAATCTATTTACAAAAAAAAAATTGAATCTTTACCTCTCTGTGTGTTTGGCAATCTCAACACAAAATCCATACTTAAATTTATCCATGGCCCTCTTGGAATCGGTAATGGCATGTAAATTCTAGTCTTTTGTACATGTCCTTTAGCCACCTAACATATTCTACACCTTGAAACAGACCTTGTCACATCTCTCTTCATCTTTGGCCAAAAATACATTTCTTCCACTAAAGCTATTATCTTAATCTTACAAAAATGTCTAGCCAAACCACCACTATGTAATTATCTTATTATATTATCTTGTAGAGAGCCAACTAAAATGCATAATTGTTTCCATTTGAAGACATAACCTCCATGTATAGTATACTCATCATGAATAATATATGTCCCACTTGTTAATGGATTTCTGAACTGTTCAACTATCTTACCGAAATATGGATCAGTATCATATAATTATTTAATAGCTTCAAATCTAATTAATTCACTCACGATAGTAGTTAATAAATCCACCCTCTTGCTCAATGCATCAGCTACTTGATTTTGTTTTCTTGATTTATGTTTCAACATAAAAGTATACATTGCAAAAAATAAACCCACTTTACATGTCTACTATTCAACTTCTTTTATGTATTCACATACTTCAAAGCCTCATGATTTGTAAATAGTATACCTCCAATGTCTTAATTCTTGTAGAATTGCATAAAGTTCAACATTATAAGTAGAATATTTTTTTCTTACCTCAATCAATTTCTCACTAAAATATACTAATGGATTTCCTTCTTGAATCAACATAGCACCAATTCCCACAAATGAAGCATCACAATCAACCTCAAACACTTTGTTAAAATTTGGTAATCATAAACTTGACATTTCTATAATATTCTTCAAAATTTCAAATCTTTTTGTGGCTTCTCTAGTCCATGCAAATTCCTTCCCTCCCATGCAGTCTATTATTGGTGCCTCAATACTACTAAATTTTTTTAATAAATCTTCTGTAAAAGTCTATTAAACCATGGAAACTTCTTACCTCTATAATAATTTTTTGAATAAACCACTCAAAAATTGCCTTTATCTTTTTTCATCCATTTTTATACCATCTATTGAAACTATCAATCCCAAAAATACCAAATTATTCTACATAAACCTGCACTTCCTCAAATTTACATTAAACTTCTCCTTTATTAACAAATCTATTACCATTCTCAAATATTGTAAGTGTTCTTCTTTAGTCTTACTGAATATAAAAATATCATCAAAATAAATAACCATAAAATTACCAATGTATTCTCATAGCACTGTATTCATCACCCTCATAAATGTGCTAGGTGCATTAGATAATCTGAATGGCATCACTATCCACTCATTTAAGTGATCCCTAGTCTTAAATGTAGTTTTTAACTCATCTCTTTCATAATTTTGAATCTAATAATAACCATTCCTTAGATCAATCTTGGTAAAATATTTTGCTCCTATAAGCACATCTATCATATCATCTAAACAAGGTATAAGAAACTTTAATATAATTTTATTAATTGATCTATTATCCACACATACTCTCCATCATCCATCTTTCTTTGGAGTTAGCAATGTTGGTGTTGCACATAGAATAATAATCTCCCTTATCACTTTCTTCCTTAGCATTTCAGTAACCTGTTTATTTAATTTTGCATGTTTTGTGAGACTCATCCTATAAGTTGCTTGATTAGATAGAGTTGATCCTAAAATAAAATCAATGTGATGTTGAATATCTCTCTTCGGTGGTAAACCATCTGGTAACTCATCGGTAATAAAATCTACATATTCTTTCAACACTCTTGCTGCTTCTATTGGTATTGATATCATTTGTATTTCTTCATTTTTTGCTACTAGTGCATAACAACAACCTACTACCTTCATATCTTGGATAAATTCTTTAGTACAGAGCATGTTTTTTGTCTTCTCTTCCTCTTTAAGATGTAACAAAACTACCTTTGTACCACCTTTCAAAAAAGTGTATGTGTTCTTTGATCCATCATGAATTACTTTCCTATCAAATTGCCATGGCCTCTCCAATAACACATGACGTACATCCATCAAAATAACATCATACCATATTTCATCATTATAAGTTTTTCCTATAGAAAACATGATTTATCACCTTTTATTTATTGTAACCTCATTCCGTTTCTTCAACCATAAAATTACATAAGGGTTAGGATACCTTTCATAGTGTAGATTTATTTTCTCAACCATTTCTTTAGAAACCATATTTTCATAACTACCACCATCTATACTTACATTGCATACCTTTCCACCCAAAGTACATCTTGTTTAAAAAATATTTATTCACACTCAAGTATCACCACCTTCTTTATTCTTCACTTGATCCTTCCTTAAAGTGATCACGTTTCTTCTCATCATGAGATTTTTTCCTACATCAGATGGTGCAACTTTAGT